>CAJHQP010006121.1:0-40559 GCA_905132765.1 Moricandia arvensis | reverse complement strand
CATAACCTCAACCTATTGTTTCTTCTTTAAATTCAAAACTAGAGCTTGACCCGCGCCCCTGCGCGGGTGTTTGATTTAACTTGTGTTCAACGAAATCTTATAAATTGATAGTTTACAAAAAAAAATTCATGTATATTTTTATGCTTTGTCATCTACATAGAGTGTATAATATATTATATTATAATATAAATGTTTGATAATATTTTTTTGTACATAATATTATATTAAACTTTTATGACTTGATGCAATTTGATGTAATTATTCATATATTAATCTATTTTTTTTGTTAATTTATTTTAAAATGAATCAACATACTAAAAAATGTCAATATATGAATATTGATTTGGTTAGATAAGCTTTGAAATTTTAATTATTTAATTTAAATATATTTTAAATGCAGTGAAAAAATATTTAAATAAAAAGAAATACGAAAGAAAGTATTTAATTTATTGTAAATGGAAAGACTAAATTGTAAATAACAGAAAGTATTTTATACTACTATCCATGTTTCCAAACAGTTGTCATTTATATTGTTATTCATGTTTCCAAACAGTACCAAAAGGTACTTCAGTTTTAATAATATAGATAGTTGAGTAAATAAATTATTCTAGAAAATGAAGATACATACATAATAAGAAGACGAAAAGAAGAACATGTACTATGTGTACTAAAAAGAGATAAAGAATGCATGGAGTTTCAATTAGACAAAATTTTGTCTGTACAAAGAAGATATCACAAAAACAAATACAAAACTAACATATCATCATTTCATTTTAGGAGGCTTCTTCTTGCCACATTTCAAATCTATATTGGAACTTGAACCTTCTTTCTAGTATTCAGGGCTGTACAGGGTTATCAGGTGTTCTTCGTTCCTGCTCTTTCTTGATTCGTACCATCTTACTGTTTCTGATGACCCAAATATCAAATCTGCATTGCCACCACAAGAATCAGATATAATATGGATGATATCCAAAAATAAAATGAAGACTATTTTTGTTTTACCAGAAGAAGCTTGTTGTTCCTCTTCCTTGGTCCCATGAAGTATCATTGTGCCTGTGAGCACAGTGATGAATCCACATATCTCAGAGGCTATACTGGTTGCATCTTGCCCTGACCAGTCCTGTAAAAAGGCCATGTTTACAAACCAAAAAAGTTGAAACACAACTGCTGATGGAGACCCTATATAGTTAAAACGTACCTTGAACATAATCGCACTAGCAACGATTGTGAGGGTTGTAAACATTACATAGTACACGGGAGAGACAATTGCTGCATTGAACGTATCCAACGCCTGCCAAAAGAATACATATTAGAACGAATAATAGTCCAAAAGTTTCAACAAGTCAGAACGGGTACAATACAACTGTCTAGAAGAATATACGTAAAAGTATCAACAATGGCTAGTTAAATTTCTAGTCTCCCTAGTAACTCTGTCCCTCGGTCAAGTTGGTTGATGATCTAGTGATGAATATTTTGTTCACGGGCATTAACAATGTAACTGTTCTCAGAAAATGAAAAGAGGGGAGCTTACCTTGTTCAGATAAATTAATTGTGTAACAACACAGGTTGCTGCAACCATGAAAAAAATCCATGTCTGTGGATACCCGATCTGGTTTACTCCTTCCATTGTTAGTTTTATCGCAATTCCAATGGCCTTTATGCTCATAACCTGTTTAAACATCACAAAACATTGAAGCAAGAAAAGCAAAACAGCTCAAAAGTTAATTGAAGCTAAGATTGCTCAGATGAAGCAGCAACTTACAGTGAGAGCACCCATTAATGAACAGATTCCAATATAAACCAGAATGTTGGTTTGGCCGCAGAGAGGCTCAAAGTGGAGAATCAAAGCAAGGACAATAGACATGGTTATGGCTACGTAAACTAGAAAAGCTGAAAGGAAGTAAAAAAGTAACGTCTCAGATAAACAATCACAATCATCATGTTACATGTATGTATGCGAGGGAGAACCTGGCTGAGTGGCGAGATTCCATATTTCTTGAACGGAGTTAGGAGTCTGCTCCTTAGGAGCGTGAATGACAATAACAACGGAGCCGACGATGCAAGAAACACATCCAAGAACACCCATCTTCTTAAGTTTTTCTTTTAACAGGAAATGTGCCAACACAGCACTAACAAAAATTTGACAGGTTAATATAAAAAAAAAACAGACACAAGTGTTGAACTCAAATCACATATTACATAAGATTACCTGATGATAATGCTTAAAGCACCAAGAGGAGTGACAAGTACAGCGGGTGCATAAATGTAGGCAACAAAGTTTGCAGCTTCTCCAACAATCACTTTAAAAAACAATTTTGAGTTTAGACATTATGTTCTGATCTAATAGAAAATCATATAAGATGAGAAACACTTACTAGTAATCATGCCTGCCCACCAAAGAGGCTCAAGCAAGTATGTATAACCTCCATACCCTGCAACATCAATTCCTAATCCTTATGAAACTCAGACAGCTAATCCCTTAGTTTGACAAAAGGGTACTTGAAAATAGATCCAAAAAGTAAGCAATTGAGAAGAAGTATGAAACTAGAAGAACAAAAAGCATGGGGGGAATTGAGATGACCTGCACGGGTCCCATTGGCAGCAGCACGCTTGAGACCTTTCTTCTTCAAGATGAAGCTGGAACCAATGAAAGCACTAGACGCCACAGCTAGTATCAACCCCTTCCCATTGTCCGACTCCATAATCTTTCCCCTAATCTATCGGATCGGAATCGAATTATTGTATCTCTTTCTCAAGGATCGTTTATACAGAACCAATCACGACGAGTGGTATTGGTAATAAAGAGAGAATTGGATGACGAAAGATGCAACGCGGCCGTCTCAACACGACTTCTTGTCCGAGCGATTTGCTGCTCAATTTCAAATGCTTCTACTTTCACACGTTTTACTCTTTGATTTGTCGACACCTCCTCATCGGTACAAGCGGTTCGGTTTCTTTGGGTTGGGGATAATTTTATTACCAAATTAAACCGAGTAAATTGATTGGTGCGGGTTTTGTCTAATAATCACATTCAGTTTGATTTCTTAAAAATATAATTTATTATTTTCAGTAATTTTTCTTTGCAAAAGATCGATCGATTTGATAAAATTTCAGTTCTTTCAGTTTAATTAAACCATACCAAACCAAACCAAACCGAGTGTCAATTAATAACAATATGTTACTGACCGGTTTTGTGCTATGAACGATTGGCTGATTTGGTTTGGTATTTATTATACCCATGCCCTGCCTGTCTTTCCATTTTTCCTTTTTTGTACAGATAAGCACATGCGTATCTTAAAGGCAGCAGCATTAGCCGCCGAAACTTTGTGAATTGGTTTATTAGTATTATACTAATTTTCTAGTTAGCCAACTAATATGATGACTCTGTTGTTCCTAGTGGACTAATGTGAGTATTCAAATGCCAAAACAAATATTTACATAATGCAGAGCCCACTCTACAACATTTTGTTAAACTTGAAGTGAATTATGCTTAGGTAGAATACAAAATTACAAATAAACCGATAAAGACCACCATAACTTAAATTTGAATAATACTGAAAATGTTTTTCTTTCTTTCAATTTTGTTGGACCTATCACGAAGTCCTGCTTATATTGACATCAACAGGTTTTAAATTTTGTACTTTAATGGAACTGGATGCATTTTAAATTTTAATAAACTTCAGCGTTATTCATTTATACATTTGATATTTTGTATTTGAACGATTAATGTTAAAGGTTTCTCGCACATACTAAGAATCCATTAGTAAAATCTAGAGAAGTGTTTAACCAAATAAAAATAATAAAAATATAGAGAAGTTGGAAAATAAGATGGTCGAGAGTCTCTGAACCATATTTTTAAAAATTGCCTAAGAAACTTTGAAACACACATGTTTCAGTTCCAATAGTCAATATTTATCTAACCCAATTATTTTTAAATACACAAACACAACACATTAAGTATTAACATTTTATTAAGAATCTCAAATCAACATCCCCACATATGGGGATGCTTTAAAAGAATACATTATTTTATTATTACTTTTTGGTTTTATCAATAAAATTTCATCAATCATAATTTTATATTTTAATTTATGTTTTAACTTTAAAAATAAATACATTAATTATATTCTAAAACATTATTCTTTTGTATATAAGAGAAAAATTAGAACATCAATCATTTGTATACGGTGAGAGTATTAGATTAAAATACATTTTGAAATACATTTAATATTGTCTATTTCTCAAATGAACATATAAGTATATATAAAAGGTATGTCCGTCCAAGACTCCAAACTAATTATCTACAAACTTTCAAATAAAAATGTTATTACATCACCATCACGTTTATGTTGATTAACCAAAAATAGATGAACAATTACAAATGAAAACTGCATAGCAAAAAATTTTTTGGGGGTAAAATGCATAGCAAACATGCTAGTATACTATGCTATGTTTCATAAGATCTTATGAATAAAAAACAATCAATGGGTGTAGTACCAATAATGCATTTCAATCAGCTGGTGTACATTTCGAACCATCGCCTTAACCAGTGGCGGACATAAAATAATTTCACTTATGTCATAATTAAATTTATTATTTAAATAAAATATTTATTATATTAAAATATTAAATATACTATTTCACTATTATAATATAATAGAAATGGTGCATAAATTGCATAATTTATTAAGAATAAAATTAATGTCAAACAAATTGCAGTCTTGGGTTTTACCTAAAAAAGAGGCTTAGTAAAAGCTAAAACAAATAATTGCCAACTGAAATAGGGTTTTAAGGCTGAAAATTTAAAGAAAAAAAAATTAGAACATGGTGTTAGAAGAAGACATGAGTTACGGTTAAAGGGGTCAGAAGTCAACATTATAACCAATAAGCTTCTGCCTCTTAATAATATAAGCTTACATATAGAGTTTATAATATTTTAGGGGAGTTAGCTGACACCTCATTTGGCTGAATGGGTCCACCTCCAACCATAACAATTCATCTAGCTTATGTATCCCATGATAGTTAAGGGAAACAATTCTGCGAGTCACCTTGTCAATGCTTTGTATCATAGCCTATGTGCTGAGGTAGATTCTTTGAAGTCATTGTGAGTATTTTTTCTCCAGATTAAATAAATTGATGTTTGAAAAATCAATTTAAGAAGTATGGAGTCCCTCCCATTGTGTGTAGGTCAAATCAAAGAGGAGACCATGTTTACCCAATCCGGAGTGATTTGTGAGCCGAACAACCTTGGTACTAAAATCGTCCATATAGTATAGATGTAGGGACATGCAAAAAACAGATGGTTAATACTCTCATCATATTCACCACATAATACCTTCCTTGTGTGATGCCTCACTCTTTACTACGAACCCCGGTGGATAATATATCCTTAAAAGTCAACCATACAATGAGTGAGTGGTAAGGAATACTTTGAGCATACCAAACAAGTTTGTGCCAATAAACCTCATATATTTTACTCCAAATACACTGCCAAGTTTTAGCAAATGAGAAAAAATCTTTGTAAAACAGTATCATTGTGGTTCCAAAGAACAATATCCCCACTATAGATGGGTTATGGAACCGACATATCCTCCATTTTCTCATATATGTCAGTATAGACTCTTCGACCCTGACTCCGCATAATCCACTCAGTCCCAAATACTGCATCAGAAACAATTGCTTTTACGCGGTATGCCAAGATATCGCAAACCAAGTTCCTTTGTTGCGTTAATCAGCTTCTTTATTTCCATCCATTCATAAAAACAAAAAAAAAATTGAGAAACCATCTCATACCTCATATCTCAAGTAAGTGTATGCCAATGGTGTAAGTTGGGGGAGCTTTCACCAAAGTTGTGATCCTATATTTCCCTCTTTTATATCCAAAATGATCCATTCCTCAGTAGCTCGATATGAACTCATGCTACCCAAAGGAATCCATAATGAGAGAAAAGACGCCATATAAGACCGAGCAAACACCATAGACATTTCCCTTAGACGTCTGATTCCCAAACCACTTTCCAAGTTAGGCAAGCAAACCTCCTCTCAAGCTACATTGGCCTTATGATGTTCATTTCGTGGTCCAAACACAAAAATGCGCTGCTTGAGCTTTCAATTTCTTCAAGGCAAGCAACTGGCAATATAAAGACAAAACACCAAAAATCAATCACACTTGCGATCACCAATTTAATATGTTGTAATCTGCCAACAAATGAGAGAGAACGATGTGACCAAGCAAGGAAACGGTTGCGCAGTCTATCAATGAGAAGTTCATAGTCTTATTTGCACCACAATTTTTTAGGGTAAACCAAGCTACCTGATGGGCAAATCTCCAAATGATATTCCTTTTTTCTATGTTGTTTCTTTGATAAGCTTTTTGTTCTGTCCCACTGAGAATAGAGACGATTTCATTGCATTGATATGTAATCTCAACATGCTTGCAAACTTATTCATAACCCCAAGTATTCCATCTAACGAACACATTTTCCTGTCGGTGAAAACTAAGTTGTCATCAACAAAACTCAGATGAGTGAGATTGTTCTACTTAGCAACTGCTTTGTTCCATAATTTTTACAGGACATTATTCAAAATTACATATAAATAAGGTGATAGAAAGCAGCATGCCTTATAGGAGCACTAGTGAAATAGCACTCTAACTCTCCATTTATAATAACTGAGAAAAAGACGGTTGAAATGCAAAGATGAATCTAGTGAACATACAACTCAAGCAGCCCCATAGAATGTTGAACCGAGACAATGAAACCCCATTTGACAATATAAAAAAAATGAGTTGTCAAACTTAATAGTGCATATATGTCTGGGATGGATGACAAGTGATAACCATTCCCCAATTCAGTAGCTAGGCAGACATTTTCCTTCAACAAACATCCTTTGATGAAGTCACTTTGATTTGGTTTGATGTCATGGAACATGATTCCCTAGAATTGGCCAGGCATCTACAAAAAATCATTGGTGAACCAACAGGACCAGGAACCTCATCACTAGGGAGAGATAGCAAAGCCTTATGATCTCAACTATCGAAACTGGAGCCACCGACAAAGATGCATCTCCTGGAGAGTATCGATAATTAAGCAGGCTTGTGATAATTAAACAAGCGCATATTATATCTCATTATTAGCTTTAGCTTGATGGTCGATACAAAGGATTTACTGGTTTACAAAAATGGTCGGCTAACAATGGAAGTTTCATACACGTCTCCTAGATTAATCCTACCACATTCTACATTACAAATCTCTAGCAATAAAAGAATAGAAGGAAATGATACTTCTCGTAAATTTAAGATCTTTAAGAGCATCCATTGTGGATCCTTAACTATTCTCCTTTTTATTATTTTTTTTTCATTTTCGAATTATTAAAAAAAAATCAACTAATCGAGGGTCGCCACGTGTCGCGGGGGCCCACAAACAGTGTAAGGATTTCCTAAGGATCAGTCATTATTTATGAGTTTTAAGGATCGAGTCCTTAAATTTTGGTGGAGTCCACTGATTATTTAATTATTTTTTTCTAAGGATTCCCCTTAAAGATTTTCCGTTGGACATGCTCTAATAGAAAAGACTCAAAGAGTTTACGCATTTTATTTAAACAAAGAGAAACAATAACACAAAGCTTGTTGGCTGGAACGTAAAAAAAAAACAGAATCATCGAACATCTACGTATAGAATTCAACAAAGCAACATGCAAGGGAATATATAGTATTTTTGGCATCACTTTCTCATATAAAAAATATATCCTTCAAGGATGAGAAGGCAAAGGAGGCCATTTTCCGAATTTAGGGTGTGGAATGTATTTAGGCGGAAGCTTGGGAAGTGGTGGGCATGGTTTGTTTGGAATAACCACTGGTGGTTTGTAGATAGGCACCTTAGCTTTAGGTGGATACGGCTTCTTTGGAATCATCACAGGGGGCTTGTAGATCGGTTTGTATTTAGGCACCTTAGCTTTTGGCGGATATGGCTTCTTTGGAATCACCACCGGTGGTTTGTAGATGGGCTTGTGTATCTTTGGGATCACCACTGGCGGCTTGTGGATGGGAACTGAAGGCTTGTGTGAGATCTTTGGTGGGCAGGGCTTCTTGGGGATCACCACCGGTGGCTTGTGAACTGGGACCAATGGTGGAAGCTTTATCTTTGGGGGACAAGGCTTTTTGATCTTAGGAAATGGAGGAAGTTTAAGCGGTGGGGGCAAAGGGAACTTAGGCATATCCCACAAAAACTTTGAGAAGCAAACTTCCGGTGAGAATTTAAGTTTTTGTTTGATCCCTAGAACGTGTTTTTCTTCATCCTCGAGGCCGTCATGGGCTGGACAAGGGTTCCCGGAAGCGCTGTGAAGCTGAGCATAGCAAGCTTCTTTTAGGTTTCCGTCTTCTCCAACCATGTCATCATGTGGAATATTGAGACTAAACTTTCCTGTCTCGTCCACTTCTCCGCTTCCTCTTGTAACAAAGTGATCTTTGGTCTTGGCCGCCTTGCATTCTATGGTTACTCGGAGTCCTATTCACCAGTTCAGTCCAACAAAAAACGTAAGCTGAAGGGTTATAGATTCGGAATGCAACGAAAATTCTGATAAGAATAATAATTAAGAAGAATATTAGAATATCTTTCTTTTTTTGTAACAGGAGAATACCATATTCATTATCAAAAGATGTGTTATATTGACATTTTTCAATTTCATGAATAATCAAGCAATTATATGTGGACCGAGAAGGAACATTTATCGACCGGAATAATGTACGAAGCATACATATCATCACGTAATAGGCAGCAATCATGTGTTTATAGGCTAGCTAGAGAGATGTAATACAATACCTAAGTATGCATGGGGGCTCTTGCTACTTTCAGCGTAACCAACGACCTCGACGTCAGGGCCGAGAGAAGGAACCGCGGAACAAAGAACAAGCACAGAGAGGAGGCAGAAAGCACCTCCCCCGCATCCCACTGGTATCCTCATGATCGGGTTCGTATTGAAGAAAATATATGTTTTTATTAGAAGAGATAATAGATGATATGATTCTGTGAGATCGTCTCTTGTGTATTTATAGGTCTTTAGGAGTTGGAGCTAATATTTTCTGAACATGACACTGAATTCCATTATTTATTAATTTTTTTTTTATTGAGTCAAAATTTTAAGTATTTAATTTCTTCTAGAAGTTACGGGTCAAATAAATACTTGGTGTGTACCGTTAGTAACGTCAGTGTACGAGTTTTTTTCTTTTCTTTGTCATCTTTCTAATTTGATTCGTACTCGATTTAGGTATATTATTGACTAAGAGTCCACTGATCATACATAAGTACGAGAGTATAAAAAAGTGTCTACGTACCACCGACCCCAAGTTAAATCCGATCACCTGAGAACAGATTTAACTTGACATATATCTATATCTATATATATATATATATTATTTTTTGAAAATTAGGATAATATATTTTCCCCACCAAAAAAAGATAGGTAGATTCACGCATGTCAACACACTCCTTTTTATCCTCAGCATCTCAATATGTGAAGAAATTAAAAAGGCATGGAAGTTATATAGTTTGTGATGAGTTAAGGTAAATTAAGTTTGAGCACCAGGTGTCAGCCTGTCAGGCAAAGGCAATAATCTACCTATTTATGAATTTTAAACCGATGGTACTATGAATAACTCGCTAGCAGTTTACTAGGTATGGCTGACCAAATAAACCGGACCCGAAACCCAAACCAAGTCTGGTTCAATGAAAGTAAACTTGAACCAATACGAACCCAACATAAATACCGAAGGAATTTTGTTTTATGGTATTTTCGGTTATGGGTATTATCCGAACTGAATTCGAACTTAAATAAATATCTGATAGAATCAGAAAAATTTAAAATCTCAAAAAAGTAACTTATACCAAATATGATCTCAATTCTTATTATGTATTCAAAATACACCAGGACATCACTAAACATCTAAAATAATTATCTATTACATGAATAATTAACTCATACTTAGCTTAATATATATTTTGATATTTGATTAATATTAATGTTTGTGTTTAATATTAATACTTAGCTTAATATAGATTTTGGTTTGATCGATTTGAAAAAGATTTGTGTTTTTCAAATTGTAGTTTCTTTTTGCTATCTTTTTAATTGTATGTCTATTCTTGTCATTGGGTTTTCTGTTTGAGAGGTTCAGGCACATCGTCTTGATGATTGAAGAATGAAGCTTGAAGTTTTTAGATTTTTGTTTTGTTTTCATTGAGTAATGTTTTTCATTTCATAAGAACTTGGTTTTCGTTTTATGCCTTCATTTATTTTGTTTTGTTTCTATCAGTAACTATGTTTACCTTTCATTTAGTTTTGAATGATCACATTTGGTGTTCTTTTATTATTTTTAAGTAGGGATGGGCAAAAAACTCAAACCGAGTCAAACCAAACCGACCCAACCGAATTCAAACCGACCCAAACCAAATCCAAACATATGTCTAAACCATTTGGTTCAACATTTCATTAACCCAAATGGTTTGGTTTGGTTTTAAACTGAATCAAACCGAAAAAAACGAAATGTTTTTAATTAGATTAATTAAATATATTAATAATATTAAAATTTAATATATTTAACCATTTAACCTAAACAACTAAGCATAATCTTATACATTTTATTTTTATATAAATAGAGTAAACATTAACTAAAAATAAAAGAACATGAATCTCATACATTATGGTTAAAATATTTATATTTCATTTGAAGGTATTAATATTCAACTATTGAATTATATTTTCTACATTTTTATTGTGATGTTTTGTTTTACGTTTAAATGTGAAAAACAATGATTTCATGTCAAATGATAATTTTTTATATTTTTATAAATTATATTTTTGTAGTTGAATAGAACAAAACTAAGAAAATCAATTCAATCGAACTCAACAACACTAACAAAACCGAATTAAACCGAAGTTAACATAAACCAAACCGAATACGACCCAAACCAAACCAAACCAAACCAAACCATACTGGGTTGATTTTGGTTCAAATTTTTTTATACCCAAATAAACCAAACCAAACTGAACCCAAATTGAACCCATTATTAAACCGAAGTGCCCACTCTTATTTTTAAGTCAATTTTACTTATGCTTTGGTTACAAAACAGGTACAAATCATGTATTTTAAATCGAATAACCGATTTTACTTATGTTTTGGTTACAAAGTAGGTACACATCATGTACTTCTAAACCAAATAACCGATTGATACCCAAACCCGAAAGTACATAGGATTGTCCCGATTCTTTGAAGATTTACTAACCCCGACTCGAACCTTAGAGAATCCGAATCAGTCCCGAACCGAACTTTCATATAACCCGAATGAAGCTGATTTTGATAAACTCAAAAAGACCAAAACCCGATTAAACAAAACCGAAAACCAATTCGGATTTCGAATGTCCAGTACTAAGTTCAGAACTTGGTAATTATCCAAAAACAAATATCTATTAGTCTCGTAAATATAT
The DNA here is from genome assembly GCA_905132765.1 of Moricandia arvensis. Taxonomy (NCBI): domain Eukaryota; kingdom Viridiplantae; phylum Streptophyta; class Magnoliopsida; order Brassicales; family Brassicaceae; genus Moricandia; species Moricandia arvensis. The sequence goes on along the minus strand of CAJHQP010006121.1, from coordinate 29,081 downwards.
GAAAAGGTGTAATTAAATATAAATATAGTAGGTTGACAATTAAAAAGAAATATATATATATATATATATATATATATATATATATAGTAGAAATTGAGATGTAACAATGTAAATAAATGTGGTTGGAAGTATGTCCACGTCTCAAATGCTTAAATGAAAAAGTCATGTAGTTACCACTATGGCTAAAAGGCCGCCGGCATGTAGAGCGCATGATATAAGTAACAACGGTAACGAATCTTATGCAAAAATGGTTATTGGTTAACTGGTTAATGCAATAGTTTTTAACTGGTTAAAGATAGATTTTTGTAATCAATTAATAATATATGGTTACTGGTAAGAAGGTAGAAATGAACAACATTTCTTATTGTGTTTTGGAGCTGGCAAGTCCCCTCGGCCACAATTCCTTCTAACAGAAAAGGCCAGCTCAAATGCATTGCCTGTTATTTTTCTTCCACGCACCTACATATTCTCTCAACTACTCATATAAGTTATGTATATATACACCATATTTATTATATAGCTTCTACACTATTTGTTTTGTAACCATTCTAAGCCCAAATGGATCGTCGGTTTCTCTATTGTCGATCAAATTACGAAGCATATCTTCTGTTCCAAGTGAAGCTAATTGTTATCTAACTGGTAAGAAAGTACTACTATGTAACCAAACCTTATTTGGTAAATGTTTCTCCAAGATCCCTACTTAGCTTCAACATAACGAGCGACTACAGCCTTTCAACTGTATAATGTTGGGCGGATTGATAATTTTCTAACTAATGTGAATTAAAGAATATAACAAACATCTAATAAATAGTAATTTTGTATATGGTGTGTCTAATCAATCGTATCCTAATGGCTTAACATAAATTGGTCATTACTTTTCCAGGGATCCACATATCAGTCACTAAATCTTACTAAATAGCTTATTTTTATAAGTTTACATTTATAATGTTTGGTAGTGACATAAAAAGGAGTTTGTGACAACAGTCTCAACTAGGCCGGAGCTATGGGTCGTGCATGCCCACAATAATGTTGTTCATATATAAACTGGGCCTAATGGCCAATCATGTGAGGTGTTCTACTATATATTTTTACAACATATCAAAAATGTCGACTGCATTCGTCTTTGTTTCCATAGTGCATTATGTAGGATTATGATTTCTGGCAAATTGAATAGTTTATTTGTGTTGTACTCTCAGACAAAAAAAAAATATTAACATAATTATTTTAAATGAAAGAATTGATTTTTTTTCTCTTAGATTTTTTGGTATACCAAATGAGAAGAATATGGTTTGATTTTATAGCCAAAGACTATCTAGACAAGACTCGACAAGACTCAACTAAGGAATTTGAGAGTACAAACGAAAAATCCACTCCATGATTTGTTGGTAGCATTTTTCAGCTTTGAACCACTCATTGTTAATAGATATCGGATTTACTCGGCCAGATAGTGAACATGATGTCTTGAACCATTCATGCTTTGATGTAAACCTAGACAATAACTATAACACAGTTTCATTCTCTCACAGAACTAGGTTCTCTGTTGTGTTCATTTTGGCCGTGAACAGTCTCGGTTAGTCAAGAGTGGAATTGGAGAATATAGCATTTCCTTCATGCTCATAGAAATGATTCTATTTCACACTCACAAGGTGATTTGTCATTAGCTTTGTTTAGAGGAGTATCATGTACTACTCCATTCATATCTCAAAGCTATGGACACAAATCATTAAAAGCAAATAATTATCCTCTATTCCTTACATGTAGCACTAATTAATCATCATAGGAACTATGTATAGACCGAAGTCTTACAGTGCTTTGGGTAAATTTAGTATGACTTAGTTCTCTCCTTGAACATATTTCTTGGGATCTCTAGTCAGTTAGATAGAGTTACCGTCAAACCTCATTTTAATTCATGGACTTTAACCCATTTCTCTTAATGATATAACAATAAAATCTGATGACACACCTTAATTAAAGGATCCTAAGTTATCATTATAGTGAACATAATCTTTTTAGATTAATCGAGAACAATTGTCTAATGATTTTTGTCATCTTTTTTCAAGATACAATTAACCATTATACACAAACTTCAGTGCATGACACTAGTTTTTTTTTAAGAAATCATATTGTGATAATTATCATTAAGTTTATTTATCTTATTGCCAGTAGCTTTATATGGTAAGCAAAGCTTCCTCACATTTCTTGAGTTAGCTTAAAAACATGCATATTTGCATTTAACATCTGTTAAGAGTTTAGAACAGTTAATCTATAACTTCTTTAGATTTAAATGAATAAAAGACAATTCCGAAAAGATTACTCTTTTCTTAAAAAATTCATTCTCAGAAATTTACATTTTTCATCTAACTACTTTCATAGTTTTTCCAAGTCGATTTTTAAATTCAACTTATATGTTTTGAATTTTTCCAAAAAACATGTATTTGCTTTTAGCAAATATACATATCATTACAAGATATTATTTGTGGCATCAAAACCGCAACTTGACTTTAGAAACTACAATATACATGTTAGTTTCAGTCACTTTGATATGAGATTTCTTATTATTTTTGCATAGTCAATCTTTCTATGACTCGCGTTAAGTATTAACGAAATATAAATATTTTGATCAATATCAACAAACATTTTATTTCCTATGGTAAATGATCCATATGTGGCAAACCTTCTTCCAAACTTAATTTGAGGCGTCGACTCACAATTCCATTTCCATCCATATCATATCCCCTAAACATTATTTGAGAAGCGATTTTACCATACCTCATCACTACATTAATTTTGCAAGAAAAAAATGACATGGCATAGTTATAAAATGACATGGATTGAAGTTAATTGTGACAGAGACATTACATTTAATGTTGATTTATATTTTTGTAAGATTTTTATAATATGAAAATAACTATATATCATCATTAATATAACAAAAAATTATAATAGTAAGAATATAAATATAGTAATATTTTTAAAATTTTTGAAATTTTATTTTTATAATTATATCATTTAATTACTAAAACAATTATTCAAAATTTAATGCAATTTAAAAACCAATACCATTAATTTTTCTTAATATCTACAAATTTTAAAGATATTATAGTTTTGTATTTATAATTACATACCTAACATTTTTTCTTAATTTTGAAGAGTTTGATTTAATATATTTTAACCAAAACAAATAGATTAAAAGTCTTTTCAAAATTATAATTTTAAATATATATATATATTATAAAATAAAAATTTACCTTATTTTGATATGTAATTAAATTAAAGTGAAGCAAATAATAAAATTTAGAAAATTAACAAAAAATAAATATAATTTAAATTTTTAAATTTTATTTTCTGCACATTTGCAGGAAAACACATAGTGATTTTTTAAAGATCAAAATGTTTATTTATAACTATGGTATTACCATACTCAAAACTTAAAATCATTTTTCGTCTTTCATGGTCATTCACGTGTTTAATAATTAATATAAGTTACACCCATAAAGAGATATGTAACGATAAAATAAAAAATGTTAGGCATTTTTATAGTTAAAGAAAATAATTATTTTCTGTCAGGTCAAAGCATTAAAACACACTATGACTAATAACGTTTTTATATAGTCATTTTTATGAGCTTATAAATAAAAATAAAATTTTAAGTGCTCCACATCATAAACGCATGATTAGTAATCAACTTCAAGAAAACTAGAAGGAGAGATATATAGTCACATGAAATAATAATAAATTGTATAAAATCATAAGAATTAATTTAAAATTAAACAATCAAGTAAAATTGCATAACCATAATCCAAAATAACTAGATGAATGTACTGATTTTCTTACACCTTGTATTCTCAAATTCCTGTTTTTATGACAAAAACACTTTACAAAATAATCAGTTTTTCGCTAGTAAAATAACGAAAATTAAAGAATTAAGATTGTAGGACCATGATTTCTACAATATGACAAACTGAATAATTTGAATATATAATGGTAAAAACAGAAATAAAATATGCAATACTTGATACCAAAATATGATGAACAAAGAACGATTTCGTGTGGAGGCGAGACACTCTTTCCTTAATTCTTTAATTGCCCGTAGTGTGACGGTGTTTACGCAATCAGAATCCCAGGATACAACCACACTTCGACTATTCCGCATCACTCAAAATAGAATAGAAGCTAACGAACCTCTTTTTGTGTTGTAATCTCAGACACAGAAAAAATACTAACATAACAATTTCAAGTGGGAGAATTGTTTTTTTTTCTCTCTTAGATTTCTTGGTGTACAAAATGAGAAGAATATGGTTTGATTTTATAGCTAAAAACTCAATGTTCCATAAAATGATTTTTTTTTGCTTTCAATGAGAATTCATTCTCTACTTAATGACATTATTATTTTTATGTTACAAAAGATAACTAATGTTTTAAGTTACAAAATTAACCTAAATAAGATAGATATTTGTTTACTTGTCAACAATACTTTACAAATGACCTTTGATAAAATAAATTAATCTTTTAGATCGTATGCCCATTTGTCGAATTCTAAATCCGAACTTGGACTCCGTCCAACTATCTCATTTCTCACTTTATTTTCCGAAGTAGGACATTTCACAAATGTAATATTTTAAAATTTACAAACAACCTACTTGGATGTTCATTTCTCATTCAAACTTACTCCGGTTTTAACATGTAGTTACACTACTTCATAGTATATAACATTTGGTTATTCCGACGAACAACTTCGTCTGGAAATTTACCAAAAATGGTTTTAAACCATTTCGTCAAAAACGAGTTCCAACATATTAATCTTCACAACTCATATAGAGACAATCATAGTATGTGATTTATTATTGAGATATAAGTAACTTTCATCCTTTAAGTGAATCAGCAAAAGTTTCCAGCCTTCATTCCTTTACTTTTCATTGTCCAAAGCAGTAAATGACATCACCATTATCAATAATTTGTAAATATAGTTAGTTATGATGGGTTAGATTCACAAAGTTGTTTTCGGTGCAAAAAAAGCTTATAAGTGAGGATGAGAAGGTGCAGTATAGATTGCAGACATATGCTGAAAGGCTATATGTGCAGCTTCTTATGCAGATTTCTTGATCATAGCAATTGTGGCCAAATTTACTCGTAAATAAGATTTCTTAGTAGATGTTATCCTTGCCCTACTCCTCCAATTATCATAAGGTAACAATTTTTTGTTCAAATCAGCCTATTGCAAGGGGCTCTATGCAATCAAAAAATAATCCAGTGAGAACTTAAAGAGAACATTATGATTGTCTTGGTTATTGAAAGCTTAATATACAATCTTTTCAAAATAGTTAGAATGCCAAGGATCAATAATATGGACATGCAAAAATGACTACCTAGTAGTTAGAGACTAAACGTGTATTAAAGTGTTGAATTTCGACAATAAGGTATCCAAATCAATTTCTTACAAGATGCCATCATTTAGTTAGATTCTTCTGATACATTTTCCGTTTTTAGCGAGATTATAAGAATCTCGTAAGTTAGGTTCGCAGCGATTTTTTGTTAAAGAATGTGAATATCATTAAGTGAGTGAATAATGAACCAGTGATACAAGTTGTTAACTTGGATCCCATCCTAGTTATGAAGCTGTGTGGTTCCTAAGTACCCAACAAGCTAAAACCCAAATATAGCCTAGCAATATCCAAAAAGACCAAAAGCTAGAGCAAATATGCAAGATGACATAGTCAGCTAAATGAAAACTGGTAGGTCAACATGGAAATGGACTAGAAGAAGATGACTAGGCGGAGGGTCGCTCAGAGCACAATAAGCAGAGGCGGCAACTCCAGCAAACACTAACAGGATGAGTCTATGAGGATACCTCATGGATTAATTGTTAAGCTAATAATTGTTTTAAACGTATATAGTAAAATTATTAAAAACACCATAAGATGTCACTAAAACAAATTTTTATTCCAAAACAATGACATCAAGAAAAAATCGCAAACCAGTATTTATTAAAATTTATAAAGATATACATACCTTTAGATTTAAAAGTTGGGATTTATGATTTAGATTTTAGGTATGGAGATTTAGGGTTTAGGTCTTGGAGTTTAGGTTTTAGGGTTAGAGTATAAACTTTAGGGTAATACTATTTATTTTATTTTTAAATAAACATTTTGTAAAAGTTAAAATTTTATTTATATTAAATGATTATTTGCTAAATATAGTTTAGTAGTTTGCAGAATCAATTGCGAGCTTGTGGGTTATAAGTAATTTAATAAAAAATTTTACCAAAAAAAAAAGTATACATTGAAGGTCAATGTATAATTTTTTTTTTTTAATTTTAGGGTTGAGATCCATCATTGTATTGTGTATCTTTAATGAATGTTATTTTTTCCTTTGTGTGCTATTTTGGATAAACCATATCTATGAGAACTTTCTTCAGTCTATTTATTTATTTATTTTAAATTTAGCAAACATCTGTAAGCCAGAAAATTGAACTGAAATCAAAAGAAAAATATTACAAAAACATCCTTTAAAAAAGAAAGAGTCTGGGCTTAGTAGGGCCAATAGATATTTTAGGGCCCAAAAGAAAACATTAATAGCCCAAAACGATCACAAGCAGTTTCCATAAAATAGCTTTCACAGCAATGGCGGTGGGAAGTGGGAAGAATTGCATTCCTAGCGAAAGAGACAGACAAGGATGTCGGGAATGGGGGACGGGTACGTGGGTACGTCTCAAGATGGGGTGAGGATACGGAGGCTGCAAAAGCAAAGAGAAGCTGAACGGCGTATGATCCAGGAGTTGAAGAGCAAGACTGCCTCCGGCCAGGACCAATCTGGTCTTCTCCAATTCGGCTCCAGCTCCTGCGAGGTTCCTCTTTCTCTTCTAAGAATCCAATCTTCTTTCCCTATTTCTTGGTTAATTCCTTTAGATTGTTGCAGGAACTAAATTAAGATGACTCTGAATTATAATTTTCAAGTATTTAAATTAAAGAAATTTTGAAAATCATTACTTGAGAAATATAGATAAAAGGAAGTTGCACTGATTGGGATTGAGTTCCAAAATGTTTTGCTTTTAGTGATATTTGGGATTGTGACTAATTTTCTGTTTCTTTTAGATTCTTGACACTGCTTTCAAGAAGGAAACAGTCGGTTTAGTCACCAGAGAGGAATATGTCGAGAAGGTAACGGCTTACTTGTCCACTTTTACACTTCAATATTATTACACAAGTCATCTAGCTTATTTGTGTTCATTCTTATCTGTAGAGGGTTAATATTCGTAATAAGTTTGAGGAAGAAGAGAAGGAGAAGTTGCAGAAGCTACTCCAAGAGTGAGTTTGTTTTCTAACCCTCCATTCTTTTATTTTCCTAATGAGATCAAGCTTCATCGACTTTGTTTCTAAACCACCCAGGGAAGAGGAACTTCAACAACAGAAACGTAACAAGAAGAGAAAGATTAAGGGAAGCTCCCGCTTATCTTTTGCTGAAGATCTTGACAATGGCAGTGATGAAGATGATGGAGAAAACAGTAAGTACATTCTCGTGTTGGTAGTGATCATCACTTAGTTAAAACCACTGTCAGTGGATCTCATTATGTATTAGAGACTTCAGTTCTAGAATTGTAGATTGGTTGTTGGAGCTTTTGACGTTTGCTGGCATAGCCTCTTTGAGTTATAACACAATTGGTAACTTCTGTCCCGTGAACTATTTATGCAGGGACAGCGAACTTGCGCTTCGGAAAACTTGGCAAGGACCCCTCAGTCGAAACCAATTTCCTGCCTGACAGGTGATATATCTTGTTCCCTCTTGTATCTTCATTGTCTTCTTTTGCAGCAAGTCTTTTAATTTTAGCTGTGGATGTTTCAGTGAGCGGGAGGCGGAGGAACAAGCTGAACGTGAAAGGCTAAAGAAGCAGTGGATTCGTGAACAAGAGCTGATTAAAAGTTGTCCAATATCCAATTGCTTCTTCTAGTAATACTTTTTTATTCTAAGAAGATTGTCTAACAAGTACTTTTTTGTGTTTTCAGACGAGCCTCTTCAAATTACTTACAGTTACTGGGATGGAACCGGCCATAGACGAGTTATCCAGGCAAGCACAAGCTACACCTTTGGTCTTTCTGTTTGAGCTTAGGTCATATTCTTACCTTTATGATTTATACACTTTTGGCAGGTCCGAAAGGGTGACGCAATTGGGAATTTTCTAAGGGCTGTTCAACAGCAGCTTGCCCCAGACTTCCGGGAGATCCGGACGGCATCAGTTGAGAATTTGCTATACGTAAAAGAAGATCTTATAATCCCACATGTGAGAGCCCTTTACCAAAAAAAAAAAACAAGCACTTATCGAGTTTGATTATCTAGAACATGTAGATAACATAAGGGGATGTTGTGTTTGGTGTTTATGCGCGAAAATGCAGCAACACAGTTTCTACGAGCTGATCATTAACAAAGCTAGAGGGAAGAGTGGACCGGTAATGCCTTTGTTTTCTGAATTCATGTGAAGTTTTATATAGAAAACTGTAGCTGAGACTCCTCGTGCTCTTCTGCTTAACAACACAGCTGTTTCACTTTGATGTGCATGAAGATGTGAGAACAATTGCAGATGCAACGATCGAGAAAGATGAGGTATGTCATGTGATATATAATTGGATGAGAAAACAAAGTAGTTTGATGATGATGATAAGTAATTAAGTACTACTGGTTTCTAAAACTTTGTAAAAACAAATGTATGTGTTGTGGCTGGGAAGTCGCATGCGGGGAAAGTGGTGGAGAGGCATTGGTACGAGAAGAACAAGCATATATTCCCTGCTTCCAGATGGGAGGTAAGCTACTGCTACTACCCTTTTCTCAGCTAATAATTATAATGTATCTATATGTTCTTTGAGAAATGTTGTAAAGGCAAAACTCTTCATCTGATTTCGAGTAATCTTATTTTTTGTTTGCTTTTCCAATATTATTCGGGGCAGATATACGACCCGACAAAGAAGTGGGAACGGTACACAGTACATGGGGATTGATTGATAAATGGATGCTTTTATTGATGGATGGATGGATGGAACACTTGGAATCTTTGTTGACATGATGATGATTTATCAGATTTGGGGGTGTATACTAGTAGTGGAATGCTAATGGAACTTTTTTTAATTGCTTATTTTATCGCTCCTCCATGCGACCATTACTTTCTGTCTCTCTTTATTAAAAAGGAAAAACAACTTGTTTTTTTGTTAAGGATAATCATTATGGTTGATTTGTAGTTATCTCATTTTCTTGTAGTTATCTCTATGTTAGAGATAGTGGTTATCTACATCTATGCACTTGTATATATATGAGTTTTTATGAATGAGAATAAAACACAGACTTTCCCACAACACGTTATCAGCACGAAAGCTTGTGGCTTTGGAGATCCGTTCGCGGTCTACTCTACAAATCTCAGGAGGTCCATTCAGATCACAAAGGAAAAGGTAAAAGATCTAAACCAAACAAACAAATAACTGTAAAATATTTGCTTAATGAAAGATCCAATGAAAACAAAATAAATTCATGAGTGCATGAAAGTTTGTTTAGGATCCGAGAGCAATACATACAATTACCATAGACGTATCCGTATATAATATAAATCGTATGTATAATACGAATATAATTTTTTTTCTCAAGCCGTATTCATGTCTTCAAAAACATGATAACGATAAAATTTTCAGATCCAAAATACAAACCTCTTTTACTCCACGAATACATGTCAAAACTTTTAGATCCAAAGTGCATCGTTCTGTTTTATTCTTAATAATGCTTTACTACGAACACGTTTAATCCGTAAATCTTCTTTTAATCGAACATGCTTAACCCGAGTTTTGATCATGATTAAAATCAATCTGTATATTCGTTTTCAAAGCTCATTACAAAAGCATACGATTATAGCATACGATTTCATTTGAGCAACGAATCTTGTAAATCAATTGAATTTTTCAGATTAAATTTTAACGAGTTCGAAATCTATTAAAAGAAAAAAAAAAAGTTCAACGCATAGCATACGAACTAAGCATACGACATCATGAATACGTTTTAAATCTTGTTTAAATCATGAACTCAATTTTTCGATCAAGCCTTTTCAAGCAGATATTAATGGCGTTTGGAGAAGATAGAGGAGGTTTACCCTAACCGATTTTTTTTAAAACCAAAATCGATTTTGTTTCAAACCACACGGTTTTCAATCCGATTTTAATCAATCCGGTTTATCTAACCCAAAAATCAATTCGATTTGAATCCGGTTTACCTAACTCAAATTTCAATTGGATTTCAATCCGGTTTATCTAACTCAAATTCCAATCCGATTTTAAATCCGGTTTATCGATTTTCAATCGGTTTTCTTTTGGTTCAATAATTTTGCATGAATATTTTTTTTTAAATCCCATGCATACGTAATGTAAAATATATATTCGGTATATACGTAATGCATACGTTTTAAAAAAAAAAAAACAAAATTGGTTGATAAATATCAATACGTAATGAAAAATATACATACAGTATATATGTATCTATCTATATATATATATATATATATATATATTTCTTTATATTAAAAGATATTTATCAATTATATAACTATATTTATAAAAACTGAATACATATTATTAGATATATTACGAATATAAATTATATATATAAAATATATATTAAAATCATATACAATTATAACAAACATAATTAACATTGTATAATTAAAAATATATATAAAGTATATATAATCATAAAAAAAAAAATTTATAAAAAAAATAAAAATAAAATAATAATAATAATAAAAAAAAAAAAAATTTAAAACTAATTGTTCAAATCTATTAAATTTTTCAGATGTCGAAATTGAGCAACTTAGATTACGTTGCCTTGAATGTCTCTGGAGACAACTACTTGCAATGGGCACTTGACACCAGAATCATGTTAAGGTCAAAAGGCCTCGGTGACACGATCACTGAAGGGAATAAATCCAGTGAAAAGGATAGATACAGTGCGATTTTTATAATTCGCCATCATCTCAATGAGGGTCTCAAAAACCAATATCTCACTATGGAAAATCCACTGGAACTTTGGACCGCTTTACAGCGGCGTTATGATCACCAGAAAACGGTGCTGTTACCAAAGGCAACATTTGAGTGGAAAAACCTGAGGTTCCAAGACTATAAGTCTGTGGATGAATACAACTCAGCGTTGTTTAAAATAGTTTCCATGATGAAACTTTGTGGTGAAGAAGTAACTGAGAAAGAGTTACTTGATAAAACATTCTCTACATTCCATACAAGCAATGTAGTATTGCAGCAGCAATACAGAGAAAGAGGATTCACCACTTACAGTGAGTTGATCTCATGCCTACTACTGGCTGAGGCAAATAATGAATTGCTGTTTAAAAACAGCGAGATGAGACCCCCTGGTACAGCTCCGTTACCGGAATCGACCAAACCGGCCTCTGAAAAAAGAGAAAGTAACCTTGTCCAACACAATGACCACCACGGTTCTAACCGAGGTAGGAGTCATGGACGAGGTCGTGGGACCACATCAAGACGTGGTCGTGGCCGAGGCTCCCGAGACTCACCCGGTTTCAGCCGTGGTAGAGGTAGGGGCCGTAGTGTGTCATTCAAACCCAAACATAAATCTAATTTATGTAACAGATGTGGGATGGGTAATCATTGGGAAAAGAACTGCCGAACTCCAAAGCACTTATGTGAGCTTTACATAGAAAGCATGAAAAAGAACCCAGAAGCCCATATGATTCATGAGGCTGAATATGATGGAGATGATTTAGAAGACCTGGATTATGCCCAAGATGATAAAAGAGATGATCAAAACAGAGAGGATCCAATGGATTACGAGACTTCAGACATTTTGAAATAGATGGTTTTATGATTTTTTTTTAATTATTGTTGTCGTTTTTTTTAATTTCCTTGTCATTTTATTTTAAAGAGCTTTATTTTGGATTTTATATTATGAAATAAATCAGTTTTTTTATTTTATTTATTCATTATTATTTAAATTTTCGAAAAATAATAATAATAAAATTTCGAATTAAAAAATAAAAAAAATAATAATAATAAAAAAAAAATATTAATATATATTTACGAAAAATATACAAATATATATATAAACTCGAAAAAAATTCGAAAAAAAAATAAAATATATATATAATAATAAAAGAAACAATTATTATATATATCAAAAACAAAATAAAATTCATCTATCTAACTATGACCTTTATTTTTATAAAGATGAAAGATGGCATGGACATTTTCGTGGTGGACAGTGGCACTAGCCATACAATTCTAAGAGACAAAAGATATTTCATAAACCTTACATATAAGGTAGCTAGTGTTTCTACTATAGCAGGCATGGCAGCCAGTATTGTTGAAGGAAATGGCCAAGCCTCAATCTTATTGCCTAAAGGGACTCATCTTGAGATAAAAGATGCACTTTATTCCCCTAGTTCCAAAAGAAGCCTGTTGAGTTTCAAAGACATAAGATTAAATGGTTTCCATATTGAAACAATGGGTGAAGGAAATAAAGAATTCCTTCAGATTTATGAAATCACCCAAGGCAATAAAAGAGTCTTAGAGACTATACCTGCATATGGAACTGGTCTTTACTATGCCAAGACCAGTTTAGTAGAGGCAAATTTCGTGATGAATAAAGAAATCACAGATCAATACACCATTTGGCATAACCGGCTAGGCCATCCCGGTGTTAACATGATGCGAAAACTCATAGAATATTCAAATGGGCACAATTTGAAAACAAAGCGAGTTATCCCAAAAGATCTCACATGTGAAGCATGTTCACAAGGGAAACTCATAACTAGGCCATCACCAGCAAAAGTGAATAAGGAAACATTGAATTTTCTGGAAAGGATACAAGTTGACATATGTGGACCTATACACCCACCATGTGGGACATTTAGATATTTTATGGTCCTCATTGACGCATCTACAAGATGGTCACATGTTTGTCTCTTATCCACCCGAAATTTAGCACTTGCGAGGTTGCTAGCTCAGATCATACGTCTTAGAGCACACTTTCCAGATTTTCCTTTAAAGACTATACGTCTAGACAATGCTAGTGAATTCACGTCCCAAGCTTTTAATGACTATTGTATGTCAATTGGGGTTAGTGTGGAACATTCAGTACTCCATGTACACACACAGAATGGTCTGGCCGAATCCTTCATCAAGAGGATCCAGATCATTGCTAGACCATTGCTTATGGGATCAAAACTCCCAGTATCAGCTTGGGGACATGCAGTTTTACATGCAGCTGAGTTAATTCGCATCAGGCCATCTAGTGAGCATAGATACTCGCCATCCCAGTTATTAACGGGTCATGAGCCAGATATTTCCCATCTAAGAACGTTTGGATGTGCCGTCCACATACCTATAGCACCACCACAGAGAACAAAGATGGGACCTCAAAGGAGGATGGGAGTATATGTTGGATACGATTCCCCCAGTATTATAAAATACCTTGAGCCAACAACGGGTGATTTGTTTAAGGCCAGGTTTGCGGATTGTCATTTTAATGAATCCCAGTATCCAGCATTAGGGGGAGATAATGGTAAGCTGGAACAAGATATAAAATGGAATCAAACATCCTTAACATGGCAAGATCCTCGAAATAGAGATTGTGACCTAGAGGTCCAAAAGATTATACATTTACAAAAGCTAGCTAATCAATTGCCAGATTCCTTTGCTGACCCAAATAGAGTGACGAAGTCATATATACCAGCTGCCAATGCACCTATAAGATTAGATGTCCACGAGAGACACAATCAAGTTGCTACTGAGTCTAGACCACAAATGAAACGTGGTAGACCAATTGGTTCCAAAGATAAGAACCCTCGGAAATCAAAGAAAGGTGCTGATGTATCCGAGGGCATTAAGGAAACCCTAGACATGGAAAAGGAGTCCCCTGCGCCTACAGTAGAGACTTGGGACGCCAAGACTCTAGGCACAGAGGTTCCTAACAATGATGAGATCTCAATAAATTACGCCATGTCTGGAAATCTATGGAACAGAAAAGATGTCGACATCACAGATATATATGCATACAAAGTAGCACTTGAAATAATGGAAAACGAGGATTATGAACCCACGTCCATAGAAGAATGCATGCTACGACCAGATTGGTTGAAATGGAAAGAAGCCATAAACGTGGAGTTAGAATCATTGAGAAAAAGAGGTGTATTTGGACTGATCATCCGAACACCCCATGATATAAAACCAGTGGGATACAAATGGGTCTTTGTGAGGAAAAGAAATGAAAAAGGTGAAGTTGTGAGATATAAAGCACGGCTTGTTGCACAAGGATTCTCACAGAGACCAGGAATAGATTATGAGGAAACATATTCCCCTGTGGTGGATGCTACGACCTTCAGATTTTTGATAAGTCTGACTGTAAGAGAAGGTCTAGATTTACGGTTAATGGATGTTGTAACCGCATATTTATATGGCCCACTGGACAATGAGATATACATGAAAATCCCAGATGGTATCGAATTGAAAAAGAAAGAAAGTTCTCGAGAACAACATTGCATAAGATTGAACAAAGCTCTTTATGGATTGAAACAGAGTGGTCGAATGTGGTACAATAGATTGAGTGAGTACCTCGTCCAAGAAGGGTACAAAAACGACCAACTATCCCCATGTTTATTCATAAAGAAGTTCAATAACAAGGGCTTTGTAATCATTGCAGTCTATGTAGATGATTTGAATATCCTAGGAACCTCTGGAGAGATTTCCCAAACAGTTGAATATCTCAAGAAAGAATTCGAGATGAAAGATCTTGGAAAGACTAAGTTCTGTTTGGGCATACAACTTGAGTATATGAAAGATGGAATCCTTGTGCATCAAATGGCATATACAGAAAAGATACTCAAGAAGTTTAACATGGACAAATCTCACCCATTGACTAGCCCCATGGTTGTGAGAAGTTTAGAACCTGATGCTGATCAGTTCGGTCCAAAGAAGGACAATGAAGAAGTCCTTGGTCCCGAAATGCCATATCTTAGTGCCATAGGAGCCCTGATGTACTTGGCATGCCACACACGGCCAGACATCAGCTTTGCCGTGAACTTACTGTCTAGATACAGCTCCTGTCCGACCCAAAGGCACTGGAAAGGGATAAAACACATATTTCGTTACCTGCAAGGAACGAAAGACTTGGGTTTATATTACACTAACCAGTCTAAGGATGGTTTAGTTTGCTATGCTGATGCAGGATATCTATCAGATCCACATTGTGGTAAATCCCAGACCGGATACGTGTACACACATGGTGGTACAGCAATATCCTGGCGCTCCATGAAGCAAACTATGGTAGCTACATCATCGAATCATGCAGAGTTACTAGCGATACATGAGGCTAGCCGTGAGAGTATATGGTTAAGGGCTATGACCAATCATGTTCGAGTTGCATGTGGGATGACTGATAGAAAAGATCCACCATTGGTGATGTATGAGGATAATACAGCCTGCATTGTTCAGCTCAAGGATGGATACATCAAAGGAGATAGGACGAAGCATATTCTGCCCAAGTTCTTCTTCACCCACGAGCTCCAGAAGGCTGGCGAAATTGAAGTAGTCCAGGTGGCATCAAGCGACAATTCAGCTGATCTTTTCACCAAGTCATTGCCTACCACTACGTTCAAGAAGCTCGTGCACCAGATTGGGATGCGTCGACTGAAGGACCTTCAGTGATGCATTCATCAGGGGGAGTTACATGTGTTGTACTCTTTTTCCTGTCCTGGCTTCCCTTTTTACCACATTGGGTTTTGGGTTTACCAGGAGAGGTTTTAATGAGGCAACATCCAAAGCATGTAACAATCCCTGAGCCAGATGAATCAACCAAGGGGGAGTGTTAAGGATAATCATTATGGTTGATTTGTAGTTATCTCATTCTCTTGTAGTTATCTCTATGTTAGAGATAGTGCTTATCTACATCTATGCACTTGTATATATATGAGTTTTTATGAATGAGAATAAAACACAGACTTTCCCACAACATTTCTATGTTAGTTTGGTTTTTATTTTTCATATGATATATTTGTGTGAGATGGTGTTGTGATTAGAGTGGGAGGGAGCACATAAATTAAAAGAATGTTGAAACAAGTAATTTGTGTGAATCGATGTAATATCATAAACAAGGTAACAAATCCTCAAATGAGAGACCAGACAAAAGAAAACGCTGTCGTTTTCCGAGTTTCAGTGGTTGTGGTTTTTTCATACAAAAATAATTGTTTGCATTAGCATAAATAGCATCGAAGGAGGAGAGGAGAGTGTTTTCTTGTGCAAATTCGTTGACCAAAAGAGAGGCGAAGAAGAAGATGATGAATGTTAGGGTTTTGTTTCTGGCTCTCCTTCTCCTCGCATCTCCTCTGCTTCAAGGTCTCCCCTCCTTCTCTTTCTCATTGGTTATCTTGTGTTGTGGATCTAGATCCGCTTTTAAAACCGTCGCATTCTTCTAGTTTTGGGTTTGATTCCGATCTGGTGTGTCGAGAAGGATCAGATCCTGAATCCTAGTTATAGATCCGAGTGCTTGCGATTTATTTACAATAATAATCTGTCGTTGAGAAATGTGCAAATCTTTAGTTGGATCTTAAAAATCATTTCATCATCACTTGTCTGCTTGTAGATCGAATTGACAATTATATATTAAAGTGTCTGCATGTCTTTATTTTCTTATTATCTACAAGCTCTGTGTCTTTGATTCACGAAATTTTGCTAATTACCTGCTCTCTTTTTATTTATTTGTAATTGCAACTTCTTCCATGTGTCAGGATATATCGATAGATCATTGTTTTTTCTCTTCTCCGTTTTTTTTTACAATGACCTGATGCGTTTTGTTTTTCTTACTATCCCTTTCTCAGTTGCTAGATGTCAAGTAGACGATGATCATTCCAGTCTTGTTGACGATGTTGTCGGAGAACACAGTGATTCTGGTGTTGACGAAGATGACCAGGATTTAGATCTCAACTTGACCTCAGCTCCAGGAGTTGAAACCGTCTGTGTTTTCCCCAAAAACAGTGCCAAATGTAAGAGAGATATCCCCCGTGTTTATCCATCCATTGTTATTTGTGATCATTTCCTTTTCTTAAAAGATTTTGTTTCCACTGCAGTGGTTCCAGCTGGAGAAGAGACTGAGCTCCTTGTTGCTCTCAAAAATGATGGTACCTCTTCTTTTAACTCATGATCCCTTTGGTGTTTTCTGTTGCTTGTTTCCAAATTGGCTGTGTGTGACTGTGACATTACAGGGAAATCTAGCGTTGGTGTGATGGGAATTAGGGCCAGCGTCCATCTTCCTTATGATCATAAGTTGTTGGTTCAGAATCTTACCATGATGGTAACTTTTTTTTCCTCTTCAAAACCACCTTTTTCTCATCTTGTTTTGTAAATTCTAGCATAATTTGTCTTCTTACACTGGATGCATGTTTCCTATTGTTCTTGGTTTTTGGCCTTTGCCACAAGAAAGTAAGTCAAAATATTTTTGTTTCCTGATCTTCTCATGCTGCACCCTCTTTTCATTTTGCAGAGATTCAACAATGCCTCCATCCCAACTTCTCTTCAAGCAACATTCCCCTACATCTTTGCAGTTAGCCAGTACCTGCAGGTACACCCCACAACTAAACACATTTTAATAAGAACAACAACAACAACAACAGTAATCTAACTTTGTCTTGCACAGCCTGGAGCATTCGATCTGGTGGGTTATGTCATCTACGACGTGGAAGGGAAGCCATACCAGAGTGTCTTCTACAATGGAACCATTGAGGTAGTTGAATCTGGAGGTCTTCTCAGCGGTGAGTCTGTCTTCCTTATAACACTTGGGATTGCTCTCCTCGTCCTCCTCGGTCTGTGGGCATACAGCCAAGTACAGCGTCTCACCAAGGTAAAACCATCCTGTTTTGAGTGTTTTTTACAGTCCTATATTGTGGAATTTTATATGACAATCTCCCTCTGTTACCAGAAAACCAAAAAGGTGTCAAAGGTGGAAGTAGGAACAAGGTCTACAGACGCATCACTGGACGAGTGGCTCGAGGTTCGCATCTCTCTCTTTTTTTGAGTTTGTTTACTCTTCATTCGTTGGGATTGATGGGTGTGTGTGTTGTGCCTTCAGGGAACTCACTTGGCCAAGACATTGTCTGGGAAATCAAAGAGCAAGAAGAACTAAAAAAGAGTCATTTACAGTTATTATAGACCCAGCTTTTTGGTGTTTTGAAAGAGTTTTAAGTTCAGTCTTGAGGAAGTTAGGGTTGTAAACGTTACTTTTTTTGTTCATGCATACTATCTAGACAATCTTTCTTTTATCATCATATCATACTTATTCTACTCAACTTAACCTACAATGGTTTAGATCTTCGCTTTTCAAGAAAGAAGTGGACCAGATTGGTTCGAATTTCACAATAGACCATTGGAAAAAAGGTAATAAGAAAACAACATTAACAAGAAGATGGTCTACAATTCTACTTTCATACGACCATTTAATTATTATGAATCATGATTTATCACGAAGGACTTCAACAATGACCTCCGTTGAGAAGCTTATTTCACTGTTTAATGTGTTGCTTGAGAATTATTTTTCAGATCATATAAAAAAAGGACTCAGCTTTACTCAACAAGTACGTAAATAGTGTAATCATTTTATAAGTTACAAGACAGATCTTAAACCAAAGACCCCTTTCTCTCTCTGTTGCAGAACTAAACTTCCTTCAAACCAGAACTCACAAATCAAATTTTGTAGTCCATTTATTAGTTCAAGAACCAAGTAAGAACACAACAACAATAATAAGCTCGCAAGCCTCCCTTTTATTTCATGACTCTCATCAGTTCCATGGAGATTTGTGGAAAGTTGTCAATCAAGCAGCAACTTTCTTCAACGTGACTGAGTTCACAATGGTCGCAAACTCAGGTCCCTATAGTAGTCACCATCAAACATGGGGTTACATTAACATTATATTCATCAACCAATAGCAATATTCATAACTAAAACTTTTACTAACCTTCAAGGAGGCACCACCGACAAGAAAACCATCAATGTCTTCTTCTTTGGCAAGCTCTGCACAGTTGCCTCCATTCACAGAACCTGACAGTTGTAAAGGACATCATCAGTTTGATCTCGTGAACAAACCAAACTAAACAAAACGCACCTCCGTATATGATTCTGGTTTTGGAAGCGACTTCTTCAGAGACATTGTTCTTGAGCCAATCGCGGACAGCTACATGGACTTCCTGTGCTTGCTGAGGAGATGCAACTTTACCAGTTCCAATTGCCCATACAGGCTCGTATGCAACCACTACCTTGTCCCAGCTAGGCACAGCATCTGAAACACACAAAACATAATGAAACATGAATGTCTTGAAACATTATTATTATTAAGTAATAAAAAAAAAGGAGGGGGGTGTGTAATACATTACCAGCAAAGGCCTTCAATTGCTGGAAGCAAACATCAAAAGTTTTGCCTGCTTCCCTCTCTTCTAGCTTCTCCCCGATACAAGCTATCACTCCAAGACCCTCACTCAATGCATAAGCAGCTTTCTTTCCAATAAACTATGCTTGTATTGAGAGAAGAGAGCAACCATTAACTTATTTTAATGAAGAAGCTAACTAGTTCTAGAGTTTAAGAATATTTAATTAACTGACCTCATCGTTTTCTCCGATGACATGCCTCCTTTCGGAATGGCCAAGAATGACCCATTTGCAGCCAATGTCTTTGAGCTGTTCCACGCTGTTGTATTGGGTGAAACGGGTGAGTTTCAAAGTTACTTGCAGAACTTTCAAATAATATATAAAAAAGAGAAGAAAGTAACCTGATTTCACCAGTGAAGGCACCACCTTTGGCAACCCAAGAGTTCTGACCAGATATTTCAATACGGTCTGTCAAGGAAGATTTGACTTGGTCGATGTACACAAATGGAGGCGACACAACAACATCTACACAATCATCAATGGTCACCAATAAATACATAGAGCTTTCAATTCAATGATTTGGGAAGAGTAGAAAGTCTGACCAACATCTGGTTCCAAGGTGGCAGTGTTGAGGTCAGAGACAAGCTTGGAGATGGAGTCCTTAGTCCCGTTCTACAACACATGCCACAAGAGACTTCGTTAGTTAGTTTCAGGGAGAGGTAGGAAAGATGATTCAGATTCCTTAGGACAATTGGTACTTACACACTTCCAGTTTCCTCCAACGAAAAACTGCAACATAAGAGAGATAATAGGATCAGACATGATGATGATAATACTCAATAAATATATATTGCAAGTACAGTCCAAAGCTAAGCATTGAATCATATGAAGAGATTTTCAGATACTTAATAGAGAGTTGAAAGCACCTTTCCGGATCCGGCCATGGCGACAACGCCTCTAGGAGACCGGTGCGAGGAGGAAGCGAGACGGATAGGGGAGTTGACGCGGTGGGAGAAGGGGACGGCGGTGGTGTCGAGCTTGGGGCAAGTGCGGCGGAGGCCCGAGAAAGAAGGAGCAGAGGGCTGAGTGCCAGCGGCAGTGAGAGAGGAAGCCATAGAGAAGGTCTTAAAGATTTGGCTTGTAGTGTGAGTGAGTGGATAAAGAAGAGACAGAGACTACGACTCTCTACAAGTCTCTTTCTCAATCTAAAAAGAAAGGCAGAAGTGCAGAGATGGGAAAAGATGAGGGTTGGTGTGGTGCTCCTGAGTTTCGGATGCTAGGGCTACTTTTGTCTTTTGAGTTCACGTGTTTGGTATCTATGCGCCTATGGACCACGTCTGCCTCTTTCGTTTCGGACTAAAGCCTTTTTGCTAATAGGCCCATTATCAAAACCTTACGTTTGGTTCATCCATCCACGAGATGTTTTTTCCTTTTGCAAAAGAAACAAAAAGACCCTTTTTGAGAAAGAAAAAGGCAAGTCAAGCCTCAAACTCGTGTAGTCTTAGCCACTATCAACTCTTTTAGTTTTAGGCTAACAATCTACCAATAATAGAAATCTCAATAAATATCAAAACTTGTCTTTTCAACAGAAAAATAATATTAATTTTAAAAAGGTTGTCATGAAATGATAAATAGAGAAGAATTGTTGAGAGTTAGGTTAATTTTTGAAACCGTTTAAAAAACAATTGCAACTGATTAAACAAAACATTTATATATTAGTGACTAGAGTCGGTCCGCGCTACGCGCGGGATATCTTATATTTATATTATGAACATTTATATTTTGTTTTGTTTTCTTAACAAAGGGTTACAAATATTTTTTAATGATTTTGGGGTTTTAAATATACGGTTGTTTATTCATATGATATTAGTATTTGTTTAATTTTATTTATTACATGTGATATTAGCGCAAATATATCTAAATATTCTTTTTACATCGGTTTTTTTTTTTCTTTTAGCTTTGATGCAGTAATTGTAAATGCTTTTTAAATTGTTTACGTGTTAGAATTGATATTTTGCTTTTATCATAATTTATGTAACTTTTTTTGTTTTATTGCCTCGTCTTTATTTTGTTCGGGTTAATAGTATGCTACTTTTTATATTTTTGCAAATTTCTAAATTTGTATCATCATTTCTCTTTATATCTATATCTATAAATTTATAATTTATTTTTATATTATAATTTTACTTTTTGCAATTTATAAAATTTGGGATCCAAATTAAAACAATACAAAGATCAGAGACCATCCGATAATTACGGGGAGGTATGGAGTGTCCATTTGAAAAAGTTGGGGTTGATCTGAGAGGACATTTTTGTAATTCGTAAAGTCCGGGGTTGAGTTGAAAGTTAATAAAAGTCGAGGGACCACGTGTGAAAATAAGTAAAAATCAGCCATTGGAGTTCTGAACTTCTCGATCTGAAGATGATGGCCGCGACGACGACTCTTGACGGCTATTCCGGAGCTTCCACGGAGGAGTATGTTGAGGAAGACGGAGTTTGTAGTGGTCGAGAGATCTCGTGGTGGTGCATTGAGACGACTTAATCTGAAGGCTGATTGCGGTCGAGCTCGCTTCAATCCTGACTGTGTCACCTCCTAGTATAATAAGAAAAATGCATTCTACGTATATATCAAAAGTCAACCCATTTTGGAGACACAGAAGCAGCCAAGTTAAATAAAATTCACAGTCCAATAGTTGATTTGGAAAAAATGTAATTGAAATATACTTACAAATCACAATCATGCATACTCACACATGGTTCTATATCCATAAGTGTCTGCACTAACTGTTGTATCCTTGAGATAAGGGTCATCAACCTTTTAGGGAGTTATAGTAATGAAAAATCAACACCAAAATGTTAAAAAATTATTATGAGTTAAAGATAAATAGATATTTTTTAAGGTTCACTAAAAAAGTTATCTCCCCTCTTCTATCATCTTCTTCATTTTTCTTCTTCTCTGTTTATTATTTTTCTCTTCTCATTTTTTTTGTTTCTTATTATTTTTCTGTCAGAATCCGTTTAAGCACAACCATGACTTAAAAGATCTATTTTCATCATCTTTTTGTGTTGTTTATTAAGAGAAATGAACTAATGATTTTGCTGGAATTTTTTTTTATATTTATAATGGAGGATTAACACAAAGGAATGAATGAAAGGATTCATTGAATGTGAGATCGTGCGAGAAGTTGAGAATATGTATTAATGCGAATATTAATGAAGATGCATGAACCAAGTTAATTTTCGTAGTGACGCCATATTAAAGAAGTCTATTCAGCTTCTAACTGACATTGATCGAAATCGTTCTTCACCGGTGAAACCGTTGGTTTTCTATTGGCCGTTGACTGAGCGGAAATTGTTGCACGACTGCCACTTTCCCTAGGTTTCGTATATAGTATTGTGGAGAAAGTCTGAAAATGCATTTGGGTCATAATAAACACATAAAATCCATTAAACTCAAAAATTAATAAAATATTAAGTTTTAATTGACCGTGACACGTGTCGTCACCACAAACTCCAACTTAGTGACATGGAATCTGATGTGGATGGCCTAGAAGTGAAGGAAACACTCTCTTATAATATTAGATTGTGACTTTTGGTTATAAACCATTATAAATTTTAGTAATAAACTAGTGTAATTATTGGTAATAGAAGTCTTTGAAATTATAGTATTTGTTGATGAGTCATTGCAATTTTTAGTGTTAACCATTATTACCATTAGATAACTATTGTAGTGGTTGGATGTAAGTTATTGCAATTATTAGTTTTCTATATAAGGAATTGTGGACAATTGTTAATCACAGCCATAGCAACAATATGAAAATAACAAACGGATTATGAAAAAGAGATTCATTGTTCAAAATTTCATCAAAGATATTTGGAAAAATACATAAATATTGAAATTTTCATTAGTTTGAAGAGATTGTCAAAATATCTAAGGATGTGTCTTTTTATCATAACATGCATAGATTTTAAGAAATTAACATTTACATGCATTTCCATATATATTTTTTCACATCTTCAAAGAATGTTTTAATCATTAAAATAATTTGGTAATATTATTTGTTGGGTAATTTCATTGTTTTATATATTATATTTAAAATTAAATATATCAATAAATGTAGTTTTTAGGCCCTATGCTATTTTTTTGTCGGCTGAACTCAAACTTTTACTTAAAAATAAAACAATTGATGCCAAGAACTATTTATCGTATTGAATTTATTTATTATCATATGGAAATTAAGTGGAAAACTAGGTATGTGTACCATCAAGCACCGATTCTTACTAATAAAGACAAAAACATGAAATATATTAATAAAAAGTAATTCAAAAATGTTTAAGGATGTGCATTTTCATCTTAAAAATTGAATTGATTTTGAAATGGTTATCAAAATGTCTAAGGATGTGTCTTTTCTTAACGATGTGTCTTTGCATTTTAAAATTGCATAAATTTTAATGAGTTATCTTATCATCTAAAGATATGCATTTTATTCTAAAAATTGCATGGATTTTTTAAAAGGTAATAAAAATGTCTATAGATGTGTCAATCATCCACCGCTTTCTTCACACTCTCCTCCATTCCATATACGAATGAAGAAGACGAAGACAAGGCTCGAACAGAACTTGTCTGCTTTAGACATCTGTTGAAAGGAGATCCAAACAAGTTTATGATACCCCCGCTTATCAGAAACACTGAGGAAGTAGTAGTAGAAGAAGAGATTTAAAGGAAACGAATCTAGAGAAGAAGATGCAAGTTTCAGTGTGCTGAATGTTGTGACTACCATGGCGATTGGATTTTCAGAAAGTTTGACATATCACCACAAAGTTGAATAAATTTCATAGGAGTTATGATGAAAAAGTATTTCACTTTCAACTCATGTGATTCCTGCTTATCATGTTTGGACGAATGGCAAGTTCTTGAAGATTCTAATCAAAACATGATGAATCAAGATGTAAAAAGCTTGATTTATAAACATAAATCAGTGGAGAATTACTACGAAGTTGAATAAATCTCATAGGAGTTTTATGAAGAAGGGATCCCACTTTCAATTCATGTGATTCCAGGATGAATCAAGATGCAAGAAGTTTGATTTATAAACATAAATCAGTGGAGAACCACCCCGAAGTTGAATAAATTTCATAGGAGTTATGATGGAGAAGGTATCTCACTTTCAATTCATGTGATTCCAGTTTATCATGTTTGGACAAATGCCTAGTTCTTCAAGATTCTAAATAAACCATGATGAATCAAGATGTAAGAAGCTTGATTTGGAAACAAAGATCAGTGGAGAACCACCGCAAAATTGAATAAATCTCATTGGAGTTATGATGAAGAAGGTATACCACTTTAACCTCATGTGATTTCAGCTTACCATGTGTGGATAAATGTCAAGTTCTTGAAGATTTTAATCAAAGTAGGATGAATCAAGAAGTAAGAAGCTTTATTTGGAAATATAAATCATTAGACACAATTACGTAAGATTCAATAATTAATCACGTTGAAATAAAAAATCAAGAAGACGAAGAAGGATTTATTCAAGAAGTAGAAGTTTCAAATGCAGTTGAAGTATTAATCCATACTTTAACAATGCTTTTTATTAGAAATCCAAAAGAAGAATCAAAAAGTAAAAAAATTGTATTAACAAATTTAAGATGTTCAACACTAAGAATTTTAAATGGTATAAAAATATATTTGTAACTAATATATTTCAAAAAAATGATTGTAACCAACCCTTGTCGAAAAAGGTTTATTTCAAGATTATCATCTTTCTTTTCGGAAAGGGTAATTAATAAATTAAAAGAATATTCAGGAGGACAACCAATCCCATGGAATATAATAACATATAATTATTTGTATTTATAAAAAAAAATTAGCTATATGTCAAGAACATAAAGAAAAGAAACGTAATGATAAATTTAAATTTAAAGTAACTATGAATTCATTATGTGAACAATATGGCTATAATCAACTCAATTTTCTGTGAAAAATTAAAAGGTTAAAATATAGATATAACAAAACTAATCATACGAAATACTATCATAAAAATAAAAATTTTAACAAAAAAAATCAACTAATCAATATTATTTAAAAAATGATAAAAGACACAAATCAACTAACAAACAGACAATAGTATGTTGAAATTGTAAAAGACCAGAACATAGGTATACAAATTGTAAAATGAAAAGGAAAATAAACAAAATATTCTAAGATCAACCAGATATCCAAGAAAGACTAACCAAAATCAGAATCTGAGTCAACAAAAGAAACGAGTAGTGAAAATTCTATAGATGAAATAAGAAATATAAGTGATTCCTCTGTAGAATCACAAGAACTATTTGATAATCTATGCAACTGTAAAACAATCAATGTTATAACTAAAGATATTAATAAACAATTTCTACTAGATATAATTGATAAAATTAATGATCCAAAAATTAAAAAAGAATATTTAACCAAATTAAACGATATAATATGCTAAGAAAATCAATTATTTATTCCGCAAACTTTTAGTTTGAATAAAATATTTGAAAAAATATCCGACACAAAGGCTATTTAAACAAGTAACTACATGAGAATTACAAAATGGGGTAAAGCAATTAAAACACACAAATCAAAGAAGTACAACTAATAGTAAATCAGCAAGAATAAAAACAATTACAAACAGACGCTAAATTATCATTGATCGAAACTAAAAATAATACTCAAGCATCTACAAGTAATACTAATCTAGAAATTGATAAAGGTAAACAAATTGAAAATAGTGAACATTATATTCAAATAATTAATAAAATTAACTACCAAAAATGGTATACAAGTATTACCTTATACGTAGGACATGATTTTGAAGTAGATATAATATCATTAATAGATACAAGTGATGATTATAACTGTATTAGAGAAGGAACTATACCAACAAAATATTATAAAAAAATACCAACAAAATATTATAAAAAAATCTACTGAAAAACTAAGCGGTGCAAATGAAAGTAGTTTCAAAGTTTAATATAAATTACCATGTAGAAAAAATATGTAATCAAAGATATTGCTTCAAAAATCAATTTATCTTAGTAAAAAATTTAACGCAAGAATTAATATTAAAACCCCATTTTTTACCCAGATATATCTGTTCAAAGTAACAAAAATAGGAGTAACCACGAAAGTCGTAGAAACAAAATTATCATTTGAAATTTTATCACCAATGAAACTAAAGAAATACTAAATTTACAACAAAATGCAATTCAAAAAAAGATTAACCTAATAAAAGGAAAACAAAATCATATCCACTATTTACAAGATGAAATAGGTTATAAGAAGATAGAATAACAACTTAAAACACCTCATATAATAAGAAAAATAAAAACCATAGAAAATGACCTATTAAATCAAGTATGTTCAGATTATCAAATGTTTTTTGGGAAATAAAACAACATTGAACTCCCGTATAGAAAACATTAATGAAAATATACCAACTAAAGCACGACCTACTCAAATGAATAAAGAATTTCTAGAACATTGTAAAATAGAAATAAAAAAACTTACTAGACAAAAACTTAATCAGGTCATCCAAATTTCCTTGGAGTTGTTCGACTTTTTATGTAAATAATCAAGCCAAAAAGGAACGTGGAGTACCATAATTAGTAATAAATTATAAACCACTAAACTATGTGTTACAATGAATTAGATATCCAATACCCAATAAAAAGATTTATTGAAACAACTTTATTCATAATTTGACATGAAAAGTAGATTTTGGCTAATAAAAATTGCTGAACAATATAAATATAAAACATCATTTACAGTACCATTTGGACATCACGAATGAAACATAATGTCTTTTGGGCTTAAAAACGCACCCTCTGAATTTCAACACATAATGAGTGATATATTCAATAATTACTCAAAATTCACTATTGTTTATATAGATGACGTACTAGTATATTCCACATCAATAAATCAACATATTAGTCACTTAAATACATTTCTCAACATAGTCAAAAAACATGAGTTAGTTATATCAGCAAAGAAAATGTCACAAGGATAAGATTATTAGGGCACAATATATATATCAAGGAACAATCACACCAATTTCAAGATCGATCGAATTTGCAGATAATTTCCCTGATGAATTAAAAGAAAAAAAAACAATTACAAAAGTTTTTAGGATGTCTAAACTATGTTTCCGACTTCCAACAAACTTTCAAAAAACTATACAACCTTTATTTCAAAGATTCCAAAAAAAAAACCCAAAACCTCGGTCTAATCGACATACTTTTTTAGTTAAAAAAGTTACACAGAAGGTTAAACCCTTCCTTGCTTGTCAATACCAAATCCTGAAACTGATATAATTGTCGAAATTGATGCTTCAGAAATAGGCTACGGAGGAATTCTTAAGCAAAAACTACCAAACTCAAAAATAGAATCTATAGTTAGATTCCATTCAGGAGTCTGGCTAGGACCACAAAAACATTATTCAACAGTTAAAAACGAATTTCTTTCTATTTTAAATTGTATCTCTAAATTTCAAGATGATTTAGTAAAGAAAAATTCTTATTACGTGTGGATTGTAAATCATCAAAAGAAATATTGCAAAAAGATGTAGAAATTCTAGTATCAAAACAAATATTTGCAAGATGGCAAGCAATACTATCGGTTTTTGATTTTGATATTCAATATATTAAGAGAGAAAACAATTATTTATTTGATTTTTAACAAAAGAATGTTTACAAGGAAAGACAACAATTAGTCAACAACAATAAGATATTCAAAATGAGTGATCAAAAAAAACAAGAAGTCAATGACAGCATCACACTATATCAAAAACCAACCCCATCTACAAGGAAAAACCTTAACCTCAAACCCTTTCTCAGCACTAATTAAATAGCCTCCTTTGTCTTATTCAAAAGTAGCCGCTAAACATCATCAAAGACGACAACACAATCATCAACAACAACCCCAAACACTAAACCTCTCACTACACCAAACCTCAAAGACAAAACCTAATGACCACCCAGTTCACTAAACCAATCAACCTTCCTCAACCTAAATCTTTCATAAACAAAGTCTTCTATGAATACAGTCCATGGCCAACAGACAACGTAACCAAAAACCAATCATTTTTTGAATATATTCTAGTAGACTCTCAATCAGTCAAGATAACTCATTACCGAAACAGTAAAAACCCAAAACATATCAGTTATTCAACCTGCAAGATCTTACACATCTACTCTACCAAACTCCTCGGCCTTATCCACCACCATACTACAAAACCTTTCTCAACCCCCGGTTACCATATCAAAAGATACACCTATATAGACTACCAAAATGCCTTTTTCTGAGCCTTCTACATCAGACCCTATGATCACTCTTAGTTCATTAGCTTTGACCAAAACTGTGCAAAGTCAATACCAAGATGGTTCAACGAATGGTGGTACTGGTTCGGACCATCTGGCCCAATCTACCCAGAACAAGTAATCAAGAATTTTTACCCGTTCTACAAGAAAGACATACCCGATCAACCCGTCATACCCTTAAATAAAATATTCTTCCACATTGACATGGATATTCCATGGATATTTTCATGGCATTTTACCCTCGCTTTAGCCCTTCAAGGTATGCCTTATTCCCTCCTCTATGAATTCAGGATAAAATGGTGGGGTAAATACAACCTAGATAGATGTTC
>CAJHQP010006120.1:0-40582 GCA_905132765.1 Moricandia arvensis | reverse complement strand
ACACGTTCTACATATCTGCTAGTGTAAAAGTAGATTGGATATCGTGTGTCTCCTCTCGTAGGGGATTTATAGTAGAAAGTCGGTGTATCCCTTAAGTTGATGAAACAGAAAACTGTGACTAATTTGTCTAGCATCTAGATGCTATTTTTTTTATATGAGCATTTGAATACTAGTAGTTAAAACTGAAAAGGACATAGTTTTTGTTCTTCATAATGAACTGATTATAATATTTAAATAAATATATATAAAATTAATTTCACTTTTTTTTTGCAAAATGCGATTTTCAGATTTTGACACGAACTAAATTTTGCAATTTTGACGGTAAATAAAAAATTTTCGGTTTTGGCAAAAGAATATGAGTTTATGATTTCGGCAAGAAAACGAATTTTATAGTTTTGACCGAAAAACCTAATTTTTTATTTCAGCGGGAAAAAAAGATTTTTGGTTTCAATGGGAAAACATGTTTTTCTGTTTTTGACGGAAAAGGGCAATTTCCCAAATCTAAAAGGAAATTGTGATTTCTGATTTTGGCAGGAAAACACAATTATACGATTTCTGCTAGAAAACACGATTTTATTTTTGACTGAAAACTACAATTTTTTTTACTTTTGGCAAGAAAATGTAATTTCTAGTTTTGACGGGACATTGCAATTTTCTGGTTTTGGAGATAAAAGGTTATTTTTCTGGTTTTGACAGAAATTGAAATTTTATGGTTTCGGTGGGAAAAACGAGATTTTAGGGTTTGAGAGGAAAACAAGATTTTAAGACTTTGATAAGAAAACATGATTTTTGGGTTTTGATAGGAAAATGTTATTTTATTGTTTTTGACGGAATACAAGATTTTTAGATGAGAACACGATCTCCGGTTTTGACGGAAAAAAATAATATGATTTATGTGTTTGACAGTTACAATTTTTGGTGAGAAAATACAATTTTATGATTTTGCGGGAATACAAGATTTTGGGTTTTGATGGGAAAACGAGAATTTTGGTTTTGGTGGAAAACGAGATTTTTGGTTTTGGTAGGAAAAATGGTTTTCTGATTAAAATATTATATACATAATTATAATCACTAATATAATTAATTTTTATATTTTTATTAGGTTATTAAGTTTTTTGGCTTTTCAGATGCAAATGTAACATCCAAACTTAATTTTTTACATCTAATTATGTAGATATTCTAGATAATATAGATTTTGCATCTTGACAGAGTTGGGCCTGACTAGATGCTAGTCTAGCACATGCTTGGGGCCAAAATCAGATAAATTATTCTAAGGACCCAATTTTGTTGCAAGAGACGCCTATAGCTCAGTTGGTAATGTCCTCATTGTTCACTAAGGCGCGAGTTCAAATTTGAACATATTTTCAAAAAGAACAGTTCATGGGCCAAAAATTTTGTTATGCTTAAGCGTTCAAGATATTCAGACTCGGTTTTGCATCTAAATTTCGATGCAATAGTGTCTCAACGAACAACCATCCAGATGCAGCGTCTTGATACAAAAGGAACAGGGGTTAGTTTATAATTTGTGATTGATTTATTATCAGGTTTTTAAATGATTTTCAAAAGTATTGTTGTCATTTGATATTCAGTATCACACAATTTAAATTTGTTATCAAAGGAACGGAAGGAGTGATTATTTATACTTGAAAATAGAACAAACTCAAGTATCATTTTTCATAATTGGCATAATAATATGCTGATAAAATTATTTCCTTAGAACCCGTATATATCATTGATTACAAAACTAAGAAAAATTTAACACACAAAACAAAATTATTAATGAGAGCTATTATATTTTCATAACTTTATTTCAGTAAAAATCACTTAACACCTCTTTCAAAATTCTGGCCTATCATCTCGATTAGACAGATTATGATCCATAAGAAACACCAAAGGAATGTAGATTATTGTTAAGAGAAGATTATTCTCTTTTTTACGGGAGATATCTGTTGATTGTCGCCGTTGAATTTCAACTCGCAAAATATCGGTGCCTCATCTGCATCGTTAATTTCAAATTGAGCCTTCTCGAAATTGCCCTTTTTAAGGTAATTCAAACCTGAGGTTAACATGTGAGCGCTCTTGGAGTAAAGCTTCAGGCAATCTTCCAACGATTTCTACTAAGGCTACTCTTATATTTCTTATCTTTATAATCTTCTCCACAAGTCTTTTCACGTTCGTTAAGTATGATAATGCGTTATTCGTTCCTACCATGATCAAATCCTTGATATTTCTCGCTTTCTGACTCTCTGGATTCTTTTGAGAGATGCAATGCAATCCTTTTCAAAATGTGGAATGGTCTCCACTATTATAGAAACAGAAATGTTTTTGCAAGATTTTTGAATCAGTGAATCTGCCACTTTGTTGGCCATGCAACCATTGAAGAGAAGAACAAACACAAACAATGTACACTAACATTTTCAGTGTGTATTGTTTTTTGAAGAGTGGTATATTGTAACTTGTGATTCCATTTAACAAGAAACAAAAAATATGTGTATATAACAGTAACCACATGCTTTTTTAGATAGCTAATGACTCGCATTGCCACTCCACTTGCTTCATTGCCTTTTTCTTGGGTCAATTTTAGTTTATGAACCTATTTACTTCTTCGTTTAAAACTATTTTATAAACGCTATGTTTTTTTCATCAAACGATCATTCTATTACTCAAACTTGAGGTGGTCTGGGAAGCCAGACCGGAATAGAACAACCAACAAAACAAATACTTCTATGAAAAGAGCGAACATTCCTAGCTAGTGCATCCGTTGTTCCATTGTGCGTCCTCGGGATATGGCAAAGCTCAAAGCCTAGGAAGCAAACCAGCAGTGTATGTATCGCCTCCAATTCTGTTGTAAAGCTCAGCCATTTTTGTGGTTCCGCTACCATTGCGATAATGTCTTTACAATCAGTGCCAAATCGCTGACAGGACGAGTGTTGGAGCATATATTCCATTGCCCATCTAAGGGCCTCCAACTCCGAGTGAAGGGCCGTCTCTCTCCTCCCTAAATTTCGCATTCCCATAAGTTCAATCTTCCCATTGTAAGTCTTCCATACCCAACCGCATCAGCTATACTGATCAGTGGCAGTCCAAGAACCATCCACCATACAAATATTTTGAAGAAATAAGGTCTGAACTGTTTCGCCCCTGGACGTTTGTGGATTCTGAATGATCACCTCGTTAGCATTGAACCACGCGAGACATTCGCTTTCTGCATACCGAACGAGCTCCATTGGATCTCTATCAATTCCCCTGAACAGTTTATCATTCCGAGCCTTCCAGATATACCAGATAATCCATGGAAAAGGATCCCTTTGTGAATCATGTCCAGCGATCTCGTTCTTTCTCCAGAAAAGATAATCCATATTAGCAAATATACTCGACACGGGAAATATGTTTTGTCCATATGGCGTCGAAGATAGAGCCCATACTTGTAATGCAGGAGGGCACTCAAATATAGCATGGGTAACTGATTCCTCCGGCTCTCCACATCGCGGACAGTAATTATCACATCTCAAATTTCTATAGTTTAAGTTCTTTGTGACCGCCACATGTCCTGTTATCAACTGCCTTATATGGTGACGCA
Organism: Moricandia arvensis; assembly: GCA_905132765.1. Taxonomy (NCBI): domain Eukaryota; kingdom Viridiplantae; phylum Streptophyta; class Magnoliopsida; order Brassicales; family Brassicaceae; genus Moricandia; species Moricandia arvensis. The sequence goes on along the minus strand of CAJHQP010006120.1, from coordinate 37,002 downwards.
TCTTTGGGGGTGCATTGACTTTCCAGGCAAAGGCCTGGAGTGCAGCAATACTAGGCTCTAGATTCCAACACTCCACATCATTTCTCAAAAGATTCCAGGCCACCCAGTATCCTGATTTAACCGTGTATTGGCCATTCTTCGTATAGCTCCAGCAGAAAGAGTCTATGTGATTCATCGTACTTATAGCTAGGCTCCTGATAAGAGAAATGTCTTCCGGGTTAACATAGTTTGTCAACAATCCAATGTCCCACTCCTTTGTTTCCTGGTTTATCAGATCACTAACTCTCATATTCGGGTGAAGGGCAGGAGCAGACGGGAATGCCGCCCTAGCTGGTATCGTCGGGATCCAAGGATCCTCCCATACCTTGGTTTCGTGTCCATAATGAATCTTCTGTCTAATGCTCAGTAGTAGAAGCTTTCTCGTAGCGGAAATACTATTCCAGACATAAGATGGACAATTATTCGACACTGCACGTAACGACGAGCTCATCTGGTAATATCTCTCCCTTAGTACCCTGGCCACAAGAGAATCCGGGAATTGGACTAGTCTCCATAATTGTTTCGCTAATAGAGCCAGATTGAATTCATGTATCAAACGAAATCCCAGACCACCTTCACTTCGGGGTTTGCAAAGTTTTTCCCATTTCGCCCAGTGAATCCCTCTTTTGGATGGATTCGAACTCCACCAAAACTGTGCAATGACACTAGCAAGTTTTTCACACGTCTCCAAAGGTAGTAAGAAAGTGGACATCACGTATGTCGGGAGTGCTAATAAGATGGATTTAATTAGAACCTCCTTCCCGCCTTTTAATAACCATCTGCCCGTCCAACCATTAACTCTGTGCATCAATTTATCTTTAAGAAATGCAAAAAGTTTGCATTTGGAGCCACTAATATCTTCAGGTATTCCCAAGTAAGATCCCATTCCACCCTCGTTTTGAATTCCAAGTTTGTCTTTAATATGTTGCCTAGTATGAGTATTTATCTTCTTACCAAAAATCAAGGAAGATTTCTCAAAGTTAATACATTGACCAGATGCCTTTCCAAATTTCCTGATCTTTTTCATTACTTCCTCGCATTCACGGGGCTCCGCCTTACAAAAGAAAAGGCTATCATCAGCAAAGAGAAGGTGGGATACCGAGGGACATGCGCGTGTTACTCGCATCCCCGTTATCTTCCCTTGATTCTCAGGATGATTAAGAAGGCTAACGAGCGCTTCCGTGAAGATAAAGATGAAAGGAGACAAAGGATCTCCTTGCCGTAGGCCTCTACCCGGTACAATGTTTCCTCTTGGTTGTCCATTTAAGAGTACTTTATACCTGACCGAAGTTATGCAACGCATGATCCAACCAATCCAGACTTCCGAAAACCCCATCTTCTGCATAACTGCCTGGATAAAAGGCCATTCCATACGATCATAAGCCTTACTCATGTCCATCTTAATGGCCATCCTCTTATTCCGTCCATTATGTTTGGTCCGCAGCGCATGAAACATCTCTTGTGCAATCATAACATTATCAGAGATTTGTGTTCCAGCCACAAAAGCCGATTGTGTTTCAGAGATTAGCCCCGGCAGAACTTTTTTTAATCGCTGGCATAAGACCTTGGATATTATCTTGTAGCTAACATTGCAAAGACTAATAGGTCTAAACTTGGCCATTTCATTCGGCTTATCCACCTTAGGGATAAGGCATATGTTTGTATCATTCAGCCCAGATGCCATTGTTCCTTCAAAAAGGAAAAGGTTAACCATACGGGTTAGGTCCTCCTTGACAATATCCCAAAATTTTGGATAAAACAGTGTTGTCGTTCCATCCGGCCTTGGGGCTTTCTCAGGATGCATAGCGATTAGAGGTAATTTGACCTCCCACTCCGTGATTGGAGCTGTAAGTTCTTCATTTACTGCCCCAGTGATCTTCGTAGAAACCTCTGAAAGAGCCTCGTCAATATTTCCAGGGTTAGATGTCTCAAACAACTCTCGAAAGTAACTAGTAGCAATGGCTACTAGACCATCCTCATTCTCCACTATATGCCCATTAGAATCAAGGAATTGGGTAATTTTGTTCCGTGCTCTCCGCTGCTTTGTCACCGAATGGAAAACTGTGTATTCTGATCACCTTCTTTAAGCCAGAATGTTCTGCTCTTTGTTTCGAGAATATTTCTTCTGCCTTAAGAGCGTCAGATAATTCCTTTAATGACGTTGTTATTTCCTCAGTTGTTGCATCGTCGTTTAGATACAGCCCCTCCACCTACTCCTTTAGATCCTACAATTGCTTCCCGGAGTTTAAGTCATTATGTCTCCTCCATGATCCTAGAGCCTTACGACAGCTTGAGATGTGCTCCATAATATTTGCATTAGGGGGAAGATCTAGTGATTTCCATCCTTCCAAGACTATTCGTCGAACATCCTCTCTATCAATCCACCTCTTGTCAAACTTAAAGGTTTTTGATTTCCTTACTGGCTTCTATAAACGCTATGTTATATGTTGTGATGATATCTCTTAAAATGATATGTAAAAACAATAAGGTGAGATATAAAAACAATCTCTAATTCCAAATAAAAATATTTCTTTAATTTTTCTCATTCCATAAACTTGTCTCATTTTTCCATAAAAAAAAACTAATTTCCCATTTTTTATCGATGTATAATATACTTTCATCGATATACTTTTAAAATAACAATTTTGCATTTTTCACGAAAAACAAACATCTTTATGTTACACGATCTTCCTGTGGTCGCATCTACTTCTCACTTCTTCTACATCGTCCTCAACGACGACCTTGTTTTTTTGACATCATACTCAATGCCGACAGTGCCGAGTTTCTCCATCGCATGTGAAAAAATACTGAAGAAAGCCTTCTCGTTAGTTGCGAAAAGCTCAACGAATGGTTTTGTGCTATTGTCTTTAATAAGGATGTGACAGGAAGCTAATAGCCCTAATCCTCATTTTAGGTTCTTGAATTAAATGTTGTCAAACTTTTCTGGATTCGTCACGTCATTCGACGCTGCAATTGTGTTGTCCACATGTGGATTTTGCATAGTTCTTTCGGAGTGGTTGTTAATCGCAGGTTGATTTGTTGATCCGCTTTCGGCCCGTAGAGCCTGTCGCTAAACTCTTTGCAGTGAGAAAATCCGATTGTGTGAGCCCCCGCTTAACGCTACCATCTCAGGTAGACTAAACCCGTTTTTCTTGAAAAATCCCGTTGATGACATGGACCGTCTGGTTAGGAATCATGACGTTTCCTCGGACTATATGGGCTTTAGATCTGAGTCCGCCTTTACAACCAAGCTTTAAGTTGGAGTAAGGCCCTCCTACCAGTGTGACAATATCACACGTAGCCTACACAAAAAGCATCAGTGTAAGGCACCACGTCGGAATAAGACAGCTCGAGAGTTGTCTTGATACGGTTAAAAATGTTGAAAGCATCTCCAGGGAGGGAGTCTTGAGATCATTGTCACATCCCTATTTGGTAACCGAGTTGTTCGCTATCAAAATAATCGCATAACAACCTTCAAGGAAAGTTTTGTCAAATAATAGATGTAGTGTCCTGGCAGCAGTTGTCTGCTCCATCTTCTAGCGTTAACTTTTGTGTTGTGTCGATCTTTCTTTGCCCATGTATATTTCTGATTTTGTTGCACACATTTTAAGCTGGGTTTCAAAGAACTTACTGAAAAAACATGAGTTAACTTCAGAATCATGTGAGTAAATATTATCATACAACGAAGACTAATACATTGAAAACTGCATAGATCACGGATCTATTTGATGATGTATATGAAGCTCAAGATTCATCATTGCATAATTTGAGTAAAGACCTACAAAATTAATCCCAAGACGAAGAAACCTTCCTAGCCATTGGAACACTTGGAAACAAATTCTTTCCCAAGGAAGAAGATGAAGAAGATTCTACTCAAGATCTCACTACGGTTAACACATATATTACTTTTGTGAAGAAGAAATCGTTCTCTTTTCTTCTTAAGATATTTGTTGCACAAGCGGCTTCAAAATCCACCTCCTCTTCTTGATTTGTCTATATGATATTCATTTCCCAAAACACATAAGGGGAAAGTAGTACGTATACATAAATGACCAAGTACTCAAGTGAGACTAGTTAAACATTTTTCTAAGTTAGATTTGTCTTGAGATGCTAAGGACATTACTCAACAAGATACACCCACAACAGTTAAATGCTATAGCAAAGAAGTGTTTGGAGAATCACATGATTACAGATGAAGACCATTCAAGTGTTGATGCCAACTAATGTGTCAATGCTGATTTTGAATGTGCAATTTACTAAATAGACAGAGCTAAATGATCAATCCCCCAAACATAGACATATGTCTTATATAAAGGTCAATTAAACCAACAAACCAAACTCTGCAGTACATTCAATTAATATACTCCCTCTGTTTTGTTATAGATGACGTTCTATCATTTTTGTCATGTGTCAAATTACTTGACGTTTGAAAACTTCTAGGTAGAATAAAGTGATTTTTTACTTTGTTTACCCTTTCATTTTCTGGATTATTTTCCAGTCAACTTGTTTAAGTTTCAGTGTTGTTTACCTCGTAGTGTGGGATTCCAATATATGAACATTGTCGGTCAATCTAGATATTATTTATAAATTGCCATCACCTCCACTATATAATCCTACGGTACAACAAATGTTTCTATACAAATGAAGATGAAAGAAACCAAAAAAGAAAAAGAAGCCGAAGAGAAAGAAGAAACCAAAGAAAAAGAAGATCTACCTGTTTACAAGATTTTTTATCGTGTCAGTCGTGATTTTGATTTGAATAAATTGTTTTTTTATGATGTAGGAGAACTTCACCCTGACAAAGCAACTGAAGAAGTTCTACTCGAAATGTTGAAGATTCATCTCCCACATTCTTTTTAAATTTGAATGTGATATATCTTTGCAAGTTATTTGGTAATAATAAATATGTGAAATATAATTTCACATTTCAATATTTTGTTATTCATTTGTTTTATTCAAGTAATTTTTAACATAAATTAAGTACTAACACAAAACTAGTTTTAAAATGTGACCATGTTAAATTAATATTTATACCATCTTTGTTTAGTTTTTAAAAATGTTTTTACTTTGTATACGCAAGTGGCTAGATTATAAATTTAATTGGTATTTCCCATCATTAAAATAATCAGAAAAATAAACAAAAAATCACTAATGAATAATAATCCAAAACAATTTTGAACAAATTAAAAAACTTCAACAATGAATTTAACAATAAAGATAATAAAATTATGACGATGATGCTAGGGTATCTATTACATTTTGGACCAGTGACATATCACAACAAATTTGAAGAGGAAGACGATCTTCTCTATCAAGTGTCGATTTTTTCATATGTGGGATTTTATATTTGTTTGCTCCTCCAACTTTCATGATCTCTTTCATGCATGATTGAAGGGTCAAAAAAATATAGTTTACCTTTTTTGTAGGGTATTGACCAAATGATTCTTCCACGGCATGAACAAGATCTTCTATGGTTTTCGGACATGTCTTGTGTTGTAGTGACTGAATGGCACTAAAAAATCCAAGATCTAAAATATTTAGATCCGGTGAATTTGGTGGCTGACACATTCAACGGATATCAAAACCGTTTTTGCAAGCAGCTTCTTGAAACTCTTTATCACCACACTCAACATGTGTCCTTGCATTGTCTTGTTGAATGAAAATCGTCTTTCCCCGATCTTCAATTGGCCATCTTTCATGGATTAACGGAATGACTTTTTCAATCAAAACTGCTTTTATATCTTCTCTTTTCACTGAGTTTGATGCCTTTAGTTCCAGAGTTCCGGCTTCTCTGTTTTTGCTTCGTCTTTTAGCTGGTTCCAGAGTCACAAAAGGAAACACTCCTATTTTCCCAGAAAATGTCTCATTACCTTCCTCATCAAATCTCGGTCGAGCCATCGCCGCTAAAACATAACTTTCTCAATGTAGTTTTTACTTTGACATGTACGATGTGGCACCTCTTCGTCGAGAAGTAGATAATACTTTTCCGTCTTCTTTGTCATGTAAAACCATTTTTCATCAATATGTACAATATTGTACATATCAATGAATTTTGGTTCATGAACCAAAGAGTCCTTTTCCAACATGGACAAACAAAACTTTAACCGATCTTTCATGTTCTCTTCTTTTAGATGTGGTTTGATCGCATTAGTATGACGTCGAATCGTACCTTCTTTGACATGTCTATGCAATGTTGAAGGAGCAATGCCTAAACCCATCGAAAGTGATCGGAGTGTCGTTCTCTTGTGAAACGGAATGTCGGTGACTTGATTCAAATCAAGTGGAGTTTTCTTACGGCCACATCGTCCTGATTTTTTGTGGGACACATTGACGTCTTCACCATTTGAAGTTTCTTTTGCTTGTTTCCAAATCCGTTGCACCGTACGGATAGGTACCAAAAATAAATCAGACACTTCTCGAGTAGTGTTCTTTTTAGTTTACCATCTACACTTCTCTCCAATAAAGCTTTATAAATGTCCCATCTCTCCGTATTTGAGATATTGTTCTTTTTGCCATTTGGAACTTGATCATCTGTTCCTGCATAGAAATATAAATAATAAAATTTGGTAATTAATCATCTGAAACGACACATAAGCTAATAAAAAACAAAGAAACATATGACACAGATGAAAATATTAGAAACAAAGGTGTATTTGATTTTGAAGGTAGTATAAATTATTTAACATGTACGAGTATACAATACACATAAAGAAACAAACAAAACAGCCATTGTTGACTTATTGTTTGAAAGTTGTGATTGTATATAACTTTAAAATAAATCAACATAAAAATTCAGAACATACTGTATAAATCAACGTACACTGAACAAATTAGATATATGAATAGAAATATCACAAATACAATAATATTAATTCAAATGTAAAATTACTAGATCAATCCAAGTTCGATAAAAAAATATGCTATGGATATACCTGAGTTTATCTCAGCAAAAAAACTGTTGGAGTCCATTGGAGTAGTAGCCATTGCCACATCGTCATTCTCGTTACCGAATCCGTCTACTTCATCTGGCGTTTGGTTCAAATCAAACAAAAACTCACTATTTTCTATGAATGGAAGATTGAGATCAAAGTTCGAAGTCATGAGTGAATTTGTGATTCATTAGATTGTGTTTTGTCAATATATAGGCATTATTTGTTTAGTTTGGCTCCAATCTTAATTTTAAAACTTTTTGTTTTCGCTCCATGTTTAAAAATTTTGTTGAAAAGTTTACACAAAACTTATATGTTCGTGTGTTCTTAGATCAACATATAATGTTGACTAAATTAACTAAGCATTTATTCATTTGCGAGAAATATTATTTTGTTAAATACGTAAGACTAAAATTGATTGGGATTAGTAACATTTGATTTGACTAATAAATGGCTAAAAAGGACAAAATAGACAATAGATTAGCTTCTTAAATAAGTGTGCAATCTCCTAAAACGTCATCTATAACAAAACAGAGGGAGTAGATAAATTTTACCCCACAACACTCCAATAAATTATGTCACCCCAACGTTTTGGATAACTTAGACCTTAAGTTATTTACAATATCAATTTCAGCCGAACTTCATTTTGATAGTTGCAACAGAAATTCTCTCTCTTCTCTCCTTTCCTCGCGGGCAAATCAAAGGCGATTTTTGTTATCCTCTGACCAACGTTGCGTGTGCGCGTGTGAGAGTGCTCCGTGACCGTCCGGCTCGGCCGATCCTCCTCTTCCTCTCCCTTCGTTTTCACTTTGCTTCTCCGTGGACCCTCCCACTCTCTGTGCTTTGCTTGGACCTCTGGATCTGGTGGCTCGTCGGCTTCACTCTTTGCTGCAGAGAAGCTCTGTTTCCGGCGTAGATCGACTAGGTTTTGGAGGTTTGGCGCGAGTCGAGCGGTGGTTCAGCCGGTGAAGTCGGCTTTTAGGGTTTCACAGGTGGTGCTTTAAGCCCATGTAGGGGTGGTGGCGAGTGGAGGCGTATGTTTGGCTCACCTTCTGCTCTGGCTTTTGTTTGTCTTTTGTCCGTGTGGTCGGGGGGTGAGCGGTGTTGGAAGTAGTCTGGTCAGTTTCTGCTTTGGTGTCTCGGAGGAACACTGTCTTTCTCTTCCCTCACTGTGTCTGCTCTGGAGAGTCTGTTTATCTCAGAGGCGATCTCTAACCCTTGCAGCTAGCGTGTGTTGGGGCTTGGTGTTGGCTCGTGGGGCGTTACTTGGTTGTGGTGTTGGCTTGTGGGGCGTTACTTGGTTGTGGTGTCGGAGGCTGTCGTCTATGGCTCCTCCTAGGCAATTCTGTTACCTCTTGTCATCCTTTCTTCTCTTCCGGCTAGTTGGTTTTAGTCGTGCTATTAAAGCTTGTCGACTAGTTCTATCGGGCTGTGTTCTTTGTTGCGTGGTCTTGCTGATTCTGTGCCACTGGTTTCAGCGTTTGTTGTCAAGGCTCACCTTGCTTCGGTTCTCGGAGAAGGCGTCTGGCAAAGAGTATTTTGCTCTCTATGGTCTGATGAGTATTAAGCTCTTCGGTGGTTCAGACGGCTCGGCTGCACATCCCAATGCCGTGTACTTGTGTACATGGTAGTGTTGCTTAGTTATAATCTTGCAGGTCTTGGAGCACTACTAGATCATTGGCAGTGACCACCATGTACCCGTCTTCTTGCATCGTGCCTCTTGGCTAACGTTCCTAGTGTCTGTGCGGCTTTGGAGTCTTTGGGTGTTGTAGGCGATTGTATAGGCCGCATTGGAGCGATTTTCACAGGTTATGTTCTAATCTCATCGTCTATAGCTCCTGATCATATACCGGCAGATTGGTGATTACATGTTTTGAGGCATTCACTAGATGCTAGCTACTCCGAAGATTGTAGGGATATTCCCGACATCCAAGGAAACAAGGAGAACCTTCCATCGTTGTGGTTTTGTCAAGGGTTGAGAACAGCATTCGGTATCTAAGGAATTTCGAGAACGGTTTAGTGGAACGTGTCGGGCTTAGTGGGCGGGGAAACAAGCTTTGTAATTGAATATTTTTAGAATGTTTTTGTTCAAATCAGCCTTGCAATCACTCTTTAAATTCCCTTTTAACTGGTTGATCAAATATAATTTATTAAAAAAAACAATTTCAGCCAGGGGCCCGCAAGAGAATAAAATGTTAACAAGTAATAGTGTTATGTAACACAAAGCCGAATCTGCGGACAGCCGGATGAAATATTGGTTTCGTTCCCTAAAAATTTGAAGAGATTTTGTGGGTGATTGGTTGGGCTGTAAGTAGGTACTTTAGTTTTAATTTATATCTATAACCACATAAATTATCAATCATGTTTTAAGTAGTTTTTAAAGTTAAAGCCAAAAAATAAAAAAAATGGCTGTAAAAACTTTAATTTCTAAAGCAAATATATATTGTTGTAGGATTACTGTACGTAGGACAATCTTTCTTTTTTATATTTTTTCTATTTAATTTCTACAGCTAAATTAGTTACAGCTACATCAAAAACTTTTACAAATTAAATTTTACAGTAAAATTTCTATAGCTACACTCAAACCAATCGCCTCTAAACATATTTATAGACTTAGTGTTTGTGTGATGCAATAAATTCTACGGTAAAAACAACGGCAAGTTATTAAAAAATTGTAAAAATTCTTTAAAAAATATTTCAGGCTCCGAAAATCTCAAATCCAGCCATGCACATAAGTTTACAATCACCATAAGTCAAATCAGATTCCATACGACAAATTCAGGCAACTCATGATAACCATTACTAATTCATCGCATCACACAAACACTAAGTAAATATGAAACATACTTCTTCTGTTCATAAAAATGTTATTTTAACATTTTATTCTTATTACACAAAGAATGTCATTTTAGATTTTGAGTACATTTTATACATATTTTAAGTTTAACAGTAGTTGTAAAATGCATTGATTGTATTAAAAATTATTTAGCTCAAACGATAATTATTACGATTAAAATACATTTTAATTATTTTTTTAATTTCTATGAAAATATAAAGTGACATTTAAAAAAAAACAGATGGAATATAAAACCAAATAAACAAAAACAAAAAACAAAGCCACACAACATTGGCAGAGACCAACAAATTATATCATGCGTGAAACATGGATACAACACTAGTTATTTATAAAGTGACATAAAAGTGTAAGAATTATATACAACACTAGTTATTTATAAAGTGACATAAAAGTGTAAGAATTATGTTGTCAAGACTTTTGATAAAAACCAATATGATATAATTTTGTACTTTTCTCCTTAAATACATGTTGTAACATTTATTTGTGACAACTAAAACCCTAACTTTTCTGTTTGGTTTTGTAAAAATTACATTAAAATTAGTAGCCATGGCCGGTTCGGTTAATTTTGTTTTTTTTTCTAAGTTTTTTGTTGGTTATAGATATATATGATCCCTTTGATAATTTAAGGTTTAGTTTGGTTTTGGTTCTTGTATTTCAGTTTCATTTAGTTTGGGTAACAATGTTAGGAACCATCAAATATGAGATAAAATTTTGATTCCAATTTTGTTTCGTTTTTCAGATAATTTTGGTAATTTGGTTATAAAATCAGATGTTCAGTTTTTTTGGATTAAATATCGGATGGTTTGGCTAATTTAAATAAGTCAAAAAAACCATCCCAGCAATTCGGTTCTTTAGTGTAATTTGGATAATTTTAAATATTTTAGATAAAAAAATATTCGGATAATATAGTTTTTGGGTAGTTCGGCTTGTAAGTAGTATTTCAAATATATTTGGTAATTTTAAATTTAAATATAATTAATATTTTAGGTATATAAGATATATGTTAGATATTATAATACACAATCACCTTTGAAAAAAGCCAAAAATTCATCTTAGGACATTTTTTATATATAAGGAATGCGACTTTTGTGAACCGACATTCAGTAAAGTTCACAAAGAACTGAAGTTGTAAGAAACTGATTTCGGGAGTTTATAGGAACTTTAACCCAATCTTTATTTGTTGGATTGGGGATTTTTTTCTGTGTTTTTTAAAATGTGGACCATTGTGGTCATCTTAATCTCCTATAGCTGTTTAAGTAGACATAATAGATCATCAACAGACAATAAAATTTCTTGGATATATATACATATATATGTGCTTGTTTATGTCTACTGAGGCATGAAGGTTTGTTTCCATATAAACTTAACTATTATGTTGTGTTGATCGTTCTTTGCCCATGTAAATTTCTGATTTTGTTGCACAGAGATTTTAAGTCGGATTCAAATAAAACTTACTGGAACGAAACATGAGTAAAATTCAGATACGTGTGAGTAAATATTCTTATACAACGAAGACTAATACATTAAAAGTTTTGCATAGATCATTGATCTATTTTATGATGTATATATATAGCTCAGGATTCATCAGGACATGATTTGAGTAAAGACCTACAAAATTAACCCCAAGACAAAGAAACCTTCCTAGCCATTGTAACACTTGGAAACAAATAACGTTTTAAGAACACAAAGAATATAAGAACAAATTTTCTTATTAGATTTAGAAACTCACTCAACACTAAATCTCCATGAGAACTTCTTATATAGAACTAACCTACTGTTATTATATAAACATAGGAAAACACAAATCCTTATCTAATCTTCTTTGCATTATCCTTAAGTCACTAAACTTTTCTTTAATGAGTTAATTTGCTCCTTTGGAATTATCCAACATTCCCCCCCCTTAATTCGAACTTGAATTTCGGGTTTGTTGATCTCTTAAATTTCAATAAGCTTTCTCATTTCCTTGAACTTAATTCTCGCCAATGGTTTGGTTAGTATATTCGCCTTCTGTTACCACGGTATGTGCTCGACTTCAACTTGATCATTCTCTACACGTTCTCGAATGAAGTGGTATTTAGAGAGTATGTGTTTGCTTATACCGTAAAACACCAGATTTTTGGTGAGGGCAATAGCCGATTTGTTATCAATCTTCAACACAGCCTTCTTGTCTTATTTGTTCATGATCTCGGCCATCAACTCATTTAACCATATCGATTGTTTTGCAGCCTTCGTAGCAGCCATGAAATCAGCCTCACATGAAGATAGAGCAGCGTTGGGTTGCTTGCAAGACTTCCATGTGATTGGTGAGGTTCAAGGTAAAACATGTGACCGAATGTGCTTCTTCCGTCATCAACGTCAATGTTATGACTGTTGTCGCTATAACCTGTTATCTCCATTGATCCGTTTCTTCTAAAGAAGAGACCATACTCGGTGGTGCCTTTTATGTATTGCAAAATATGTTTTATGGCTTGTCAATGACTCTCTCTTGGACTCTGCATCTATTTGCTCAATACTCCAATCTCAAAAGACAAGTCATGTCGAGTATGGAGAAGATATCTCAAGCACCCAATTATTCTTTGATATAATGTCGCATTGATCTCAGGTTCCTTTTCAGCCTTTGATATTTTCATGCTTGTACCAATTGGAACGTCAGCTAAATTTGTTAAATTTTCTAATATCTAATTTTTTTCTTATCTAATTTAATAGATAAATTAATGATTTTATTAATTTAATAAATCTACTTTTATATTATAAAATTAGAAGAAGAAGAAGAAATTGTTCTCTTTTCTTCTTAAGATATTTGTTTGAAACAAGAAACAAGCGGCTTCAAAAAATCCACCTTCTCTTCTTGAATTGTCTATATGAGATTCATTTCCCAAAACAAGCATGGAAAAAGTAGTACATATACATAAATGACCAAGTTATTCAGTCACTACTTTCGATTCAAAAAATCAAGTGAGATTAGTTAGATTTATGTAAAAAAAAAAAGAAGAATTTTTCTAAGTTGTAATTTTCTGCAAATGCTAAGGACATTACTCAACAAAAATATACACCCACAAGGGTTATATACTATAGCAAAGAAGTATTTTGAGAATCACAGGATTATAAATGAAGACCGTTCAAGTGTTGATGCCAACATGCTGATTTTGAATGTGAAATTTCTAAATATACATAGTGAAATGAGTCCAATCCCCAAACATAGACATAAATTTCTTATATATAAATTTCATTAAACCAACAAACCAAACTCTACGGCTGGTTTATAGAACTGAAATCACCATGCACTCAATTAATATATAGAAAAAATTACCCCAAAAAACCCAATAAACTATGTCATCCCAACGTTTTGGATAACTTAGGCTTCAAGATAATTACAACAACAATTATAGTCGGGAGCCCTCAACAGATTCAAATCTTAACAAGTAACTGCCATTAACTTGCATGTCCATTCACAAATAATAGTTTTGTAACACATACATAATCAATCACCATAGGCCAAATCAGATTTCATAGGACTAATTCAGCCGAATCATTCAGCCAAACCAGCTTTCATTGCATCACACAAGCATCATGTATGGTGGAAGGCCTCTTGGTCCAGTGGTTTGACCAAGGATTCATTAATGCTTTTACACCATGATGCTTGGGTTTCAATTCCCAAAGAAGGCGAATTATGCAGAATATTAGAGAAAAGGCTTACAAGAGATCTTCATCATGGCACAAGGAATACCATCAGGAATGGAAATGTGGCTTAGGGTGATGCAGTCAAGCGGAAATCCTCACATGACAAGTAGAATTCTCAGATGTAATATCGTCTATGTTATGTTTGTAATATCATAATTAACCAGTGTTGAAAAAAACATCAAGTATGAAACATAATTCCGCTATTTTAGAAAGAGTGGCATTCTGACATATTTTTTCTTGTTACATAAATAATATCACTTTAGATTTTCAGTGCAATTTATACATATTTTAAGATTAATATTAACTGAAAAATGCATTGATCTTATTAAAATTTATTACCTCAAACAATATTGGTTAGTAGTTGTAATTATTAAGATCATAACACACATTTAAATCATTTGTTGATTGTCTCCGTTGAATTGAAATCCCTTTTCATAATAAACAACCTAGGAATTGAAATCTTTGTTAGGAGAAGATTATTATCTACGGGAGATATTTGTTTATTGTCGCCGTTGAATTTCAATGCGCAAAATATCGGTCCTTCTCCTGCATCTCTAAAAGCATCTTCAGCCTCTTCTAACTTCTTCTTTTTGAAGTAATTTAAACCTGAGATTAATAAGTGAGAGCTCTTGGAGTAAAGTTTAAGGCATTCTTCCAACGCTTTCTTACTAAGGCTACTCTTATATTTCTTCTCTTTTATAATCTTCTCCACAGTTCTTTTCACGTTCTTTAAGTATGATATGGCGTTATTCGCTCCTACCAGGGTTAAATCATCAATTTTTTTTGCTTTCTGGCTCTCCGGATTCTCTTTGAGAGATGCAATGCAATCTTTTTCGAATTCTGGCCATTGGCTTACCAAACCTGTAAACTTTGGAACTTTTTTGCAAGATTTTTGAATCAGATCATCTGCCACTTTGTTGGCCGTGCAACCATTGAAGAGAAGAACAAATGTAACGAGGTTCATTAACATTTTCATTGTGTATTTTTGTGAGTCGTATAATGGTAACTTGTGATCCCATTTAAAAGTAAAAAAAAAAATATGCTAAGATTAAAGTAACCACATCCTTTTTTAGATTGCTCATGTGTCGCATCACCACTCCACTTGCTTCGTTGCCTTTTTTCTTGGGTCAATCTAAGGTTGTGGCTCTATTTATTTTGTTATTTTAAAAATTATTTATATGCCTCGTCACTAAAATTCCTTGAAGTGAACATATAGTTTGCTTTTCAAAGTTTAAAGTAAAAAATTAAGCGATAGGTTTTGATATCTCTAAAATGATTTGTAAAAGCAATAAGGTGAATGTAAAAAAGTTCAAGCAAAATCGTAACATCTCGATTTCTAGTATATTTGGAAAGGATTAAGAATTGATTTGACTACATATGTCACTAAAGTGCACTTACCTTTTCGGGAACACATTCGTTTAGAACTCCAAAGTTAAGCGTGCTTGAGCTGGAGTAGTTGAAGGATGGGTGACCTATCGGAAAGTGATTCTCGATACCGTGTGAGTGAGGCCAAAAACGGAGAAAGGTCATGTGGTGATTGCAGTATCAGTAAACAAGCTTGTCAAGCCTCCTGTAAATTAATGCACCATCCGTCGCATGTAATGGGGTCCATGGGTCGAGAGAGCGGGCGTGGGAGACCCATAAGCCATGGGCGGTCGAGACGTTATAAGTGGTATTATAGCTGGTTAGCCATCTCGGTTATGACGCAAGAGGTGTCTTAAGAAATGTCATGTCATGGTGCGCAACGGGGGCATTGCGCTCTGTGAGTGGGTTGAATTGTAACATCCCAATTTCTAATACATGTAAAAAAAACTTAAGAGAATTGATTTGGCTACCTATGTCACCAAAGTGCACTTATCTTTTCCGGCAGACATCCGTTTAGAACTTCAGAGTTAAGTGTGCTTGAGATGGAGTAGTGGAAGGATGGGTGATCTACCGGGAAGTGATTCACGATATCGTTTGAGTGAGACCAAATCACAGAGAAATGTCATGTGATGATTGCAGAGTTAGTATTCAAGACTGTCAAACCTCTGGAAAACTAATGCACCGCCTCTCGCACAAAGTGGAGCCCACAGGCTGAGCGAGCGGGCGAGGAGGCCCACTAGTCGTGGGTGGTTGAGGCGTTACAAAAAGATACTTCTAATCTTTCTATTCCATAAACATTTGTCCCATTGATTTGCAAACAATTTAATTAATATCTTTTGCACATATATACTGTTTTTAGAGACTTAATAGTTTTATCAAACATATCTATTACAACAAAGTAGACTTACCTCTCTCTATAGAGAGCTGAGAAAGGGGTGAACAAATTGTGATACATGGCAAAACTCTCAGACGCATTTTTGTTCTTTCTTTTTGGTTCTTGATGGGCTTATTGGACTATTATTTTGTAACTAAAAATGTTGAGTATCCAGACCAATAGAGGGAGTTAGTGAAGCCAACATTCTTTTCTAGGGTTTCTTGCCTCATGCAAAATTAAGGGAGGCTTAAACATTAATGAAACTTCTGAGACTCACAAAGAGACTACAGTAATCCGTAATCGGTGCGTCTATGATTCTTCGCATCGTATTGTCGTCGATTCTTCTCCTCATATGCGTTACAAGCCGCATTGATTCAACGTCAATATGGAGATCTTAACTCTTGCGACCCACTGTAATCGCGATCACTCAATCAATGAGTCTTATCTCACTTCCAAGAGATGGATCTCCACCTATAAAAAGTTAATGTATCATCTCTTGATAATCATCCTCAAAGTTTCAATACCATTCATTCGGTTCTTGTTTTCTTCGCCATGTCATAAGTAAAATCGCTGGCCAGCTAACTTGAATAGGCTTTCACAGAGAACATATCTAACTCCTCCACCGTCTAAGAGCATAACGGCCTCTCCGGGTCGGCTTCTTTCATAAGAAGAAGCATATCAGCGAATGCAGAAGAGAAGGAACGTAGAGGGATGATGGGTAATACACGTAAGATCTACGCCACCATTGAAGATCTGAAGAAAAATCCATGGTCGCAGCTTCACCATTAATGGTTGTGGAAGGAAATCACTTGGTGGCTGAGGAGAGAGGACATCACTTGGCGGTGGTGGTGGTAGATGTTGGTTTGTATAACGGATGCTTTCACCTCGTTTCAAGTTCTCCAATGACACCGAGAGGCTTCAGTTTATCAACATCATAAAAAATGTTGTGTTGCTGCTCATATCAAACGTAACATCTTGATAGTTTTAGGAACAATGCCAAAGTGTACTATGAAGAGGTATAAACTTTATCTTTGATTAAAGTTGCTTTCTCTTTTTGAACAACAATACGCTGCTGTCACATGCTAAACACGATGTCAAGGATAAAAAGTAGCTTCTAGGACTGATTATAAAATATCGTGCTGGGATTGCGGCTATTGATCTGAAAGATGCTTACCTGAATTTCATAGAGAATTTACATGTTTGATTTTTTATACAATTTGGTGAGACAAAGATATTGTTAAGTGTTTGGTTCTTGATTTTGTTTGTATTGTGAAGGCTCTGAAAGCTTCAAAACAGCTATGGTTCCTATCAAACGCTGATACATAAATACCTCATTATAAACTTTATAAGCTTCAAATCTCTGCTCCGAGACATAGACACCCCGAGCGACCTACTTTACGTGGGGAAGAAGCTGCTTAAAATTGGTCTGAATCCAGTGATGAACACTTCGCAGAGGAGAACTGCTGCAAAGGTTCAAGTTGTACAGAATAATAACCAATGCATAAGAAGAACAAACAAAAGATCAACAACAGAACCAAACTCACCAAAACCCTCTTTGTTTGGTTTTTGCTTCGACAAGACAGTTTACTGGTTAGGTTGAGAAGGAATTTAGAGAAGCTCTATCTCTCAGTGAGGCATTGAACAAAACATTGAGCAGCCGTCTTGTCACACCAACACCAAGTGCAGAGACATGTCAAGACAGAAAGCTATATGAGTCATATTAGTCTCCTGGTTGTTTTGTGGTTTGTTTTATGCTCACAAAAAGTTAAATCTTATATATGGTACCATCAGTCATTAGCATCTTCAACGAAGCTTAAACCCCCCCCCCCAAATAGTTAGCTCAAGAAATATAAAATTTATGAAGAGTAGTCAATAGTCGTCGAGTTCAGTGCAATGAACCTTGGGAATCCAAATGGATTCTATTTCATAACTAAATCATTGGACTCTATTAAAAGTTAAGGATTTGATCATTGAAATCTTTAAATAAGAGCTTTTTCTTAGTGAATTCTTACACTGTTTGTGGGGCCCCATGACACGTGGCGGTCCGCAATTGGTTGAAATTTCTTTTTTTCTTTTTTTTTAATAATCTGAAAATGAAAAGAAAAATAATTAAGAATAAATAATTAAGAATCACAATGGATAACACCATTGTGAATGCTCTAAGCAATATAGCAACTGATTTCCAGGACAGTCAGAATAATAAAAAAAAAGGTATCTAAGAGCATGTCCATCCATAGGAGACCTATGGGGGTTCTTAAAACATTTTTCTTTTTCTGTTTTTTGATATTAAAACAAACCAATTGTGGGCCGCCCACGTGTCAGTGGGGCCCACAAAACAGTATAAGAACTGGTTCTTAAAAGGGGATTTTTAGAGGTGGTTCTTAGGGGAAGTGGTGGACCCGCCACTAATTTTGGCTAAGAACTCCCCTTAAGAACCTATTTTCAAGACAGTAAAAAAAAGGGTTCTAACAGCCAGGCATAAGTAACATACCCAATCTAACTAATGATTTTATAAAGTCATGATTTGTTACTTTGCCTTCCTAGTTCCTTTAATTGCTATCGGAGAGAAATTACTTGGTGTATATGGTTTCCTAATTAGTTATTTTATTGGTAACATTATCAACCATACAATGTATGTTAACCTCCAATGGTTCGATATATCGATGTATAGTATACTTTTAGATAAATAGTTTGCAATTTCATGAAAGAAAGAAACATCTTATATTGAATTGGTATAGGATCTTGCTTACGATACATAGTCTTTAACACATACATACCAACGAAACCTTTCTTCTGCACAATTCTCCTTTCTCCCCGCAAATAAATAGTATAAATATTATAATTTTGTGTGCGTGTTTTCCTTTGCTTATACGTCGAGATTGTTGAAGTGGTCGCACCTACGTCTCACTTCCCCTTCTCCATCGCCCTTAACGCCGACCGTGCCAAGTTTCTCCATCGCACGTGCGAAATCTTCAAAGAATGCTTTCTCGTCAGTTGCGTAAAGCTCAACAAACGGTTTGGTACTATTGTCTTTAATAAGGAGGTGGTCGGAAGCTAATAGCCCTAGTCCTCGTTTTAGATTCTTGAAGTACATGTTGTCGAATTTTCCTGGAGTCATCACGTCGTTAAACGCTGCGACTGTGTCGTCCACGGTGTGGTTCTTGCATAGTTCTTTCAGAGCAGTTGCGAATCGCGGGTTGATTTCTGGATCGGCTTTTGACCCGTAGAGCCTGTCGCTAAACTCTTTGCAGTGAGAAAATCCGATTGTGTGAGCTCCGCTTAACGCTACCATCTCACGTAGACTAAACCCGTTTTTCATGAACATCACGTGGATGTCATTGACCGTCTGGTTAGGCATCGGGACGTTTCCTCGGACTTTATGGGCTTTGGATTCGAGTCCGTCTTTACGACCAAGCTTTACATCGAAGTAAGGTCCTCCTACCATCGTGACAAGGTCACGCGTAGCCTGTGCTAAAATATCAGCACATGACACAACACCAGGACAAGACAGCTCGAGAGCTGTCTTAATGCGATTGACAACGTCGAAAGCATCTCCTGGGAGGGAGTCGTTAAGATCATCGTCACGTTCCGCTTTGTTAAATGAGTTGGTCGCTATCAGAACAGACGCATCACAACCTTCAAGGAAACAATCGTGAAAGAAGAGACGGAGTGTTCCGGCAGCAGTTGTCGGTTGTTGAGCTTGCTTGGTTAAGACGGCTTCACGCACGATTTTGTTGAAGTCGGGGCACGTTTTTTGGTAATAATCGGTTCTCAAGATAGCTACATCAGCCGAGACAGCTGGCGCAACAACAACAACGAGAAAGAGGAGAACGAAGGGGGTAGAATTACGAGGGAGACGCATATTTGATGTTGGGTAACGATAATATAGGAATCGAATTAGAGAGAGAGGTCTACAAGGTAGACTTCTCTATGATCGATTTTTCTTCGAAAGCAATTAGAAACGAAGAGAAAAGGCTTTGCGACTATTTCATGGCTTAGGAGGTTACCAAGTAGAGGCTACGTAAATGGATGGTTTTTAATTCTTAATACGTACATGTGGTTGTTTTTAGTTTTTTCCTATCTTTGTAAGTTACCTATTTATTTAACGGTTTAAGTTGTTTTGAACTTGGTTCTTTAATTTGTTTTAGTATATTATAGATATAAATACTTGCGTAAAAAAGGAATACAAGAAAGTTTTTATTTCTGAAAATGAATACAGGAAAGTTTTGGTTATTCTTATATAAAAGCATGGCTTAATTTGTTTTTCTAAAACCAAAAAAAAACTCTGAACCTGTTATAGAAGATTGCTTATGTCCGTTACGAATTTGGTATATAACAATAATTGATAAATCGGATGTATACATAATATAAATGTGTGTGTGTGATATTTAATATTTTGAGCATATATTATATAATTAACTTATTATTTGTAGGGGTTTCGCCCAAAACCTCCTAATATTCAAAAGAAGTAATATTTATAAGTTATAATAAATATAATAGATAGCTTTTTAAAAAATATGAACTACTAGAGTAACTCTAAGGGAGAGTTCTAAATTTCGAGTATAAGATAAAAAAAATATTTTGTACAATGAATATCTCAAATATTGAGATATCCATCTATAAATATTTTAATGAGATATTTTTTGATGTGTATCTGAACATTTTAAATACTTCTTTTATTAAATACATATTTTTTTTTACTTTTTCCTAGATACTTATGAGGTGAGAACCTCACTAATGGTTAGGCTCTTAATTGGTGAGTATAAGAAAGCTTTTTGGGAATAAAACAATACTCTCTCCGTTTCATTTTAATTTTCTTTATAGGTTTATGCACACAAATTAATAAAACATATGATTTTATATATTACCAAAATAAAAACACAATTACCTATACATCTAACCATATTTCAACCAATAAAAAAAATAAAATAGAGAATTTTATTAATAAATTTGCATTAAAACTTTAAAACGACACTTATTTTGAAACGAATTTTTTCTCTACATTGACAATTAAATCGAAACGGAGGAAGTAATAAATAAAAAAGAAAATAAAATGTAGAAATAGAATGAGTAACGCTTCTTCTCCAAAAGCATTTTCAAAAGTAAATTCATTTTTTTTTGACAAAAGTAAATTCATTTACAAAGTACTAAACTTTAAATTTGGAGTTTGAGAGTGTTTCTCTCCAAAATAATGACTTCAAAGTCAACTTTAAAAAAAAATTACTTTTTATGCAATAATCTTTGTTATTAATAAAAATCATATAACTTTTATAAAACGATAGAAGATTCAATAATTAGTTAACAAAATATTACAGTCTAATAGAATATTACATAAATAAATAAAATTAAATCATAAAATTTACATAAAATAGAGAAATATTCATTACATCTTTTTTTCATGATGCTCTTTTATATGATCAACTAATGCATTTTGAGTTGATAAATGAGCTTTTTATTTTTTCTTCTAGATTGCGAGCTAAAACTTATTGATTAATGTTATTAATTTATTTTATATTATGCATATAATGAAAAAACATTTTAAGGACTAAAATGATAATACTAAAGTTAACAATATGAAAGATAGATAATTGGAGGACTGAAAATGTTCAAAATCTGAAGTCTTAAAGTTGCATTATAACTGAAAATATGAATTTTTTTGCTCTTCAGAAAAAACTTCAAACTAGAAGTTTCATATTATTATTTGCATTTTAGTCCTTATAATCACACATCACATTTATTATTCTTAAATTTTTTATTGTTTATCGTTTTAATCCTTAAAATGTATACATTTCATAAATATTTCAATTTATTTTTATAAATTTAAATTCCCATAAAAATGAAATAAAAAAATTAAAATAATATTTGAAATATTTTAAAACTAACTTTTGACAACAACATATTACAAAAGACACTTAATAAAAAAGATTTTAAGAAGTATATGAACACATAGTTATCACACAAAATTTAATACTACAACAGTTAGGTAAATTTGATTCAGAACCTCCAAGATCTTCAAAATATTTGTCCAAACAAATTTTGTGTACCCAAAGATGGTTGTTGTTGTTGTTCTTGACGTTTTTTCGTACAAATCCTTCTTGTTTAGATCAAATGTATTCACGAGTATTAGTATCAGTGATAGAAACTAAGTCTTCTGGCAATATTTTATTTTCCCATTTTATTTCTTTAAAACCTAACTTTTAACTTTATTTTGCATTCTCAATCATCTCAACTCTTTCGACTATTTGTTGCACTTTCTTTTACAAAATCAAAAATTTGTTCGTTTGATGATATCAAAGTATCAACATCCAAATTATTAACTTTAGTAGTCTTCCTTTTAAGTCTTGATTTCTTCGATCCAATAGGACGTTGTAATGAATCAAATTTGTCATCATCGCTACTTAAATTGATTGAAAATGAAGACATTTTCAGATATTGTGATGTCAGAGATTTGAAAGTATTGCATTCAGTGTTACGAGTATTTGGGATACTGATGTTGACATTGTTTGTAAATTTTGGGACATGCTTCATCATTACCTACACATGGTCAAATTTAAAACAGTTTTTAAATTTTGTAACTTGTAGCAAAAGTTTCTTAGCTTTAGCTTGTTCCAACAAATAATGAATTATAAAGCTTTGTTAAATACAAAATAAATATCATATATATATATATGAAGCAAAAACGTATACTTACGATGTCATATTCGGATGCACCACTTGGATGCATGTTCCCCACTTGTGTTATGCAGCTTATTGATTTTTTCTAACGGCGTGTGTAATAGTATACATCCTACTTTGTTCAGATTATACTTCTAGATTCCCAACTCTCATTTTTTCATTGTAACTCTCACTTATTTTTTCCACAATTTTCCAAGAAATAGGTCATTGCTACCAATTGGATCTAGTGATATTCCTTAATACAAACAATATAATAACTCATCTTTTTGGTGATTGAATGACGAGCTTCTACTTTTCTCCATATGCTGTTTTAGAAAGAACGAAAAAAAATGGAGATATGATTTTCTTATTGTTTGAAGTATGTTATTTATAGACAATAATGGTCAATAATTTCAAATGAACAAAAAAAACAATGTTGAGAGGGTAAAGTCTAATGCATGATAGAAATTGATTTTTTCAAAATTTTATTATATTATTTTCAAGATTCAAAGATTGGTGAGATGGCGAGGTCCAAGAAATGATATACATTGTCCAACAGAAGATTGAATTTTTGTGAGATTCTACTATATAATTTTAAAAATTAAAGAATAGTGAGAGGATTAGGTCTGAACCAAGTTAAATTTTTCAATATTTTATCATTTTCTTAAATAGTAAGATATAGATATATGCTTATAAATAGATATGAAATATAGCAAATATCATACCACCACAACTTAACTAAAAATTAATTTTAATATTGTAGGTCTTTCTTATTGTGTAAACTCTTCTTCTTCTTCTGAGCATCTGAATTTGATGAATGATTGAAAGATGACAATGCATCAATACAGATTGAAGAAACAAATTTCAGTTAATTTGTTAGCAAAAAAACAATTGTCTAATTCACTAGCTCACCCAACAAAGTGATCATGTAAGTCATCGATGAGATCCTTGGTCACGCGGTTATACATCATGATAGATAAAATGCTCTTTGTTAGAAAAAAAAAAAAAAATTTTAATATTGTAGGTTATTTCTTCGCATTATTGATGTTGTTACACAACATAACAACTAATTCTATCAAATACATATTGGGTTTGATAGAATGGGCTTATCAACCTTGCAAAAAGTTATTGTTGCAATTCAGATTTTGTCGTATAGTGTGCCTCATGATGCTATGAATGAGTACATCAAAATAGGAGAGTCTACAACAATTAAATGCAAGAACAAATTGTTGAGCAATTGTGGAAGGTTTTCAGAGTGGTAACTCGGGTCACCAACATCAAAAAATGTTGTGAGGTTTCTTAATATTGGCCAACAACGTGAATTTTCTAAAATTTTGGATAGTCTTGATTGCATGCATTGGAAGTGAAAAATTGTCCAATTGCATAGGCGAGACAGTTTACAAGCTGTAGTGGATCACCCAGGATCATTTTGAAGCGGTTGCAGATTACGCCTATCGGTATGGCATGCATATATTGGTATACCTACAGGAACAATGACATTAATGTTTTGAAGTCATCTAATTTATTTTCTAAGCTTGACTAAGGTGTCGCTCATCCAGCTAATTATGTTATTAACGGAAACAAATATAACATGGATTATTATTTAGCTGATGGTATTTTTCTGAAATGGTCAGCTCTTGTTCGGACAATAAGTCATCCCCAAGGTCTATAGAAAAAGCCTTTTTGTACCAAAACAAAAAGCATGTCAAAATGATTTTGAATGTGTATGTGGAGTCATGCAACTCAAATTTGCTATCATAACAAGATCATCTCGTTACTTGAAGAATAATGTATTGCATGATATAATGACATCATGCATTATAACGCATAAAATGATAATTGAGGTTCAATGTGATACCAATGCACCGATAATGGATATATGATTAGTGGCAGAAACGAGATTTGAAATAGCAGAAAATGAGGATACCCATTTTAACAACTTTTAGCTCGTATTCAACAAATTAAAAATAAAGTTTGTCAATTTTACTTTGAAATGCACTAGTTGATTATGGACCATTACAGAAATAGTTTTATGGATTTAATGTAGCATTTTAATTATAATTTAATATTAATTATGTATTTCTATGTAAAAATTTTACATTTTAGTGTAACATTTACTAATTAATATTGTTGTGATATTTTACATATATATTAGTTATTTTTAAAAGTTTTTTGGATTTAAATTAATTATAATAAATATAAAGACCACAGTATAAAATACAAATATTTTTAAAGTTAAGTTTAAAATTTGCTTTTGAAGAAGAACATCTCCAAACGTAACTTCATTTATTAAGATAGCAAAACTTTAAATTTGGAGTTTAAGAATGTTTGTCACTGAAAGAAGAACTTCAAATTCAACTTCTAAAGTTTTATATTTTACATAATAGTCTTTATTATTAATAAAAATAATAAAATCTTAAAACTTTTATATAATGTAGAAGATACTATAAATACTAGAAAAAATATTAAATTTTCATAGAAATTTACATAAACAAAAAAAACATAAAATTTACATAAAAATACTTAAGTATCCATTTCAGTTTTTTTCAATAATTTTATAAGATCAACTAATGCATTTTGAGTTGATAGATGACTTATTTTAGACTCTGAGCTAAAACTTTTTGATTAATGTTATTAAATATTTTGTATTATGCATAGAATAAAAAAATAAAGACTGAAATTATAACTTTAAAGTTAGCAAGATTATATGAAAAAATTAATTAAAAGGACTAAAAATATGGAACTTCAAATATGAAGTTTTGAATAGTAAAATTTCAAATATGAAATCTTAATGTTCAAAAATTCAAAATTTGAAGTTTTGAAGTTTCATCTCCAAAAGCAACTTCACTTTTGAAGTCGACAAAACTTTAAATTTAGAGTTTGAGGGTGTTCCTCTCCAAAAGATAAACTCCAAATTCAACTTTAAAAGTTTTACATTTTACTCAATAGTCTTTATTGTCAATAATAATTAATAAGAATCTTAAACTTTTATATAACGATTAAAAAAATAAAAATATTATAAACAATATTAGTTAACAAATATTACATTCTAGTAGAACATTACATAAACAAACAAAATTAAATATAAAATTTACACAGATCATACAAGTATCCATTACAATGTTTCCAGAATTTTTTCTTTTATAGTCTATTAATACATTTCGAGTTGATAAATAAGATTTTTTTTCTATATTGCGAGCTAAAAGGTATAGATTAATGTTATTAATTTGCTTTTTACTATGCATAAAATAAAATAAAATAAAAATATAAAAGGATAACTATAAAGTTAATAAGATTATATCAAAGTAAATAGAAAAATAAAATGAATATGGAACCTCAAATATGAAATTTTACTGACCAAAACTTAAAAAAATTGAAACTTTAATGTTACTTTTGGAGTACAAAGAAATCATATTTGAAAATTTTAAAGTTATTTTGGAAATTTTGAAGTTAGTTTTGGAATTTTGAAAACCATGTATAATAGCTTCAACACCCATTTTATTTTCAACATTTTGTCATTTTTAAACATTCAACATCATCTTCTCTTTCTTCCACCTAATTTATTCAACAATCGTTTTATTTTTGTTTAAAAAATTCAGCATCCTACTCCACCATTTTTAATCCATACTTTTATTTTTACATATAATAACTACATATTAATAATAATTTTGATTGTAATTAACTTAAAAACTAAAATAACATAACTTTAAAAAAATCATTATATACTTACCTTACTTTATAAAATAATAGTAAAGTTGTATTATTAAAACAATTAAAATTAAGAACATCTTCATTTTTAAGTTAGAGATTTACCTAATTTTATTTTTAAAATACTAAACTTAAAATTATTAAAACAACTAAAATTGAGAAACTCTGAATGCACACGTTACAACACACATAAAATTAAGAAAACTTAAATATACACAACATAAAACACACAAAATAAAAAGACATAACTTAACTAGTACAATAGACTTAGTTCACAAACAATAACTTAATTGGTGGAAAGCCATAACTTGGTATATTTTGGGGTTGGTTGGAAACCTAGTTTTGAAATTGATACTTATTGGGATTTTGGTTGTTAAACGAAAAGTTAGAAGACTTTTGGGTGTTAAAAGGTTTAAAACACTAAAATAGTTGAATAGTCTCTATTTATAGATCAAAAAACATATAAACTTTGATATAATTTTTATTATTTTTGAAAAGGTTTTATTATATAATAATAAGTTCAAAATATTAGGTGGGGATAAAAATTAAAAGCAAATCCGCATATGGAACACAACAAATTAAATATTGTCTAGATAAAAAATTATCTGTAAAAGGCGTGAATGTATGCACGCGCCCAACATTTCTACCCAATTTATGTCATGTGACTGAATTGGGCCACAAAAAAATTCAGCAATTGAAACTTTACAACTTTGTTGAATAAACCTAAATATATTAAAGTGACAAAAAAAGATCTAGATATTACAAAATTTTAACAAGAAAAATATCATAGGATAGTCATTTTCAAGTTTTTGTCACAAAAATAGCTTTCAAAGAGAAAAATGACTAAAATAAAATTTATCAAAGGTGTAAATATACATTTATACCCTTTGGGTTAACTAATTTAGATTTAAGGTTTAGACTTGTGGGATAGGGTTTTGGAGGTGATATTTAAAATTTTTAAAAAAAAGATATTAAAATTTTCAAAATAAAAAAAAAAATCTATTTCGATTACTTTTTTCTTGCGTGATATTTATGTGACAAAAACTTTAAAAAGTATTTGAGAGATTTTGCCTTTCAACAACTTCATTGTTGGATATTCAATAGTTAAGACTTGGTTCCAACACTCCATTATGGGTGGTTTAATAGATTCAAATCTCTTGTTCAAAGACTAAGAATACATCTGCCACTTTCTCAACAATCATAAAGATTTAATAGATGATTGTTTTTTGTGAAACTATATTAGGCATCTCACATATGTTGATGGCCTTATATTTTTTCCTTGATCAAAATTTTGGTGCTTTTGATTGGTCAGATAATGAGTTAGAACCCTTGAAATGTTGCAAGACAATAATCTAACCCAAACACATACAAGTTTAGTCGTCCAACTAATTCAATAATCAAATATTATAAAATTAAAATGTTTTAGTCGAGTTTGTAATTATATGTTTAGAAGAATAAGAGGAAAATTTCTAACCTTAGTATTCAAGTTCTCTAGAAATAAAAAATAAAATTATAAGAACAATTTTTTTATTAGCTTTAGAAATTACTCAAAACTAAAGCTTTCAATGCTTCTCTTATAACTTATGCTCACATCTCTTAAATCTTATGGAACATTTCTCCATTAGACTTATATTTATAGTAAAGGACAATTCTTTTTAACATGTGAAATATGGAAAACACAAACTAACCTAATCAGAAAATTTCATTTCCTATTTCTAGATTTCATTTTTGTGTTTATCTTAACATATTAAACACTTACTAATATGTTAAGTTTTCACAAGTTTGGAATTATCCAACAATCACTCCCTTAATTCCAACTTGAATTAGGGAGATCAATTTCTTGAACTCCAATTAAGCTCTTCATTTGCTTGAACTCAATTCTTGCTAATGGATGCTAAGGATGTTGACCTTCTGCTCAACATCCGAAGTTTGCATGTATCCGCTTAGAACACCAAATGTGTAACACACGTATGATCTTGTGTGAAGTAGATACCTCAAACATTACATGCTTCTTTTGTATTCCTTAGAAATTATCTCTAGTTCATCTTCAACCTTTGAAGCCTTTAAACTCGACTCCATTGCAACGTAAGGTCGTGTTATACACTTCCATTTTTGTGTTACACAACAAGAAGTCTTCTCCTTCATTCTTGCGATACACTGATGTGTACTTCCTAAAGCTTATCTCTTTTAGGACCTGATCGAGTTTTATGTTCCACGTTCTAGGTGCTTGGCGTAACCCATACAAAGCCTTGTGTAACACATAAACTCGATATTCTTCTCCTTTCATTACAAGCTTCCACGTCTTTTTTTTTGTGGTAGACTCCAACTCGGCGACCATGGCTTCAACCCATAAGTAGTTTGCATCTTCGACTCAGTTGAGGTAAACTCTCCTCCTCTATCGGTGAAACCTAGATTGAACTTACCTGAGGCAAAGTCTCCTCCTCTATCGATGCAACCTAAACTGAACTTAGCTGAGGCAAACTCTCGTCCTCTATCGGTTTGAAATCTTTTGAATCGATAGAATGCCTCACGATTATTTGTTGGCGTTGGTGGTGTGATTTGTCCACACAAATATCCATGCAATAATTGCAAACGAACCATGGCCTTAGTTAGAAATGAGTCTCTGATTTGCTTCCCTACGAGACATGTGTTACACACGCCTTCTCCGTGTGTTACACTCGGGATTCCTTTGACTAACGTCTGAAGGAAAATTACCTTTAACATGTGTAATATGGAAAACACAAACTAACCTAAATAGAAAACTTCATTTTCCTATTTCTAGATTTTCTTTTTGTGTTTATCTTAACATATTAAACACTTATTAATATGTTAAGTTTCCATAAGTTTGGAATTATCCAACAAGTATTAACAAAGATGTTGACGAAAAAAATAATATTAACAAAGATGTTGACGAAAAAATAGTATTAACAAAGATTGTTGTATTTTGTTAATATAGCAAACCATATATTATATTAGTAATTTAATTGGACACTACGAAGTTATTTGGGAGGATAACTCAATATTCCACAACGGCTCTCCACAAATTCGAGTATATCCCAGCAATAATTCTTTTTGTTTTATTAATTTAAATACAAAACCGAAAAAGACCTTTGTACCTTTAATGAAATCGAGTTATTACATGAACTCAACCTAACTATTCAATCCAAACTCAGACCCAACCGGGTCAAACTCGTATTTTTAACATAAACTCTAAAACAACGTCGTTTTACATTTGTCTCTCACGTAATGCAGTACGTCAAAAGAGTATTCCGGTGAAAGAACCAAATGTAGTATCGCTCTCACTTGATTCTGAAAGTGAAGACACGTCTGTTGTATCCTCTAAGGTAATGGCCGCATTCTTTTTAATCATTTTTAGTGAGAAAACCATACTAGTGTTACTAGTATTACCAGTCTAACTAGTTTTACTAGTCCTACTAGTTTATTAGTTTTACTGGTCTTACTAGTTTACTAGTTTAACTAAATATACGAGTCTTACTAGTTTTTCCATATATATATTTAACAAAAGACTAATACAAAAATATATATATATATACTTTTACTGCAGGCAAGACAACCAGCGCAGCCTCTTGAATTTTACTTCAAGGGCAGAGAGTACACGAAGACTTGCAAGATTCAAACAAGTGCTTTATGAGAAAAACATTTGATGTGATCAAGAATATTAAGACCGAGGTTAGATGGTTCACAAGCCATCTTCGGTTTCTGCACTTCTTTAACATGCCTGATGAACAATACATGAAGCTCCAAGGAATGTGGATGTTACTCATGCACACCATTTGTACTCCAAAAGATGATGTTGCTTGGTTTGTGGTGAATGGTGTAGCCATCCGCTATTCTATGATGGAGCATGCACTTCTCTCTGGCTTAGACTGCCATGAGTACCCAAAGAGGTATTTGAAGCTTGGGAGTTATAAGTTTGTGGATTATTACTTCGGTAGAAACCATAAGATCACCATAAAGGATGTCGAGCAGAAGTTGTTGTCTATGAAGACATGTAATGATAGATTGAAGATGGTTGTCTTATTCTTCCTTGGCCGAGTTAGTAGAGGAGGTCCAAAAGATAATGGACCTTTAGACCCATTCATCCTAAGGATTGTGGATGACTTGGATGCTTGCAGAACATTTTTGGGGGGCATCTAACATTTGAGGATGCAATTAAGTCGATTAAGCATATGATGGGGCTTCTGAAGGGTGAAGTGCATGATGCATGCGGTCTTCCTATATTTATAGTTCTATTAGAGGTAAAACATTTAGTAACATTTTTAATTGTTTTATAATCAAAAACCAGACACCGTGACACTTGATTTGTGTAGGTTTTGGCTTTTGAATGTATTCCAAAGCTGGGGAAAACATTTCGACTCTTTTCAGACATGTCTAGTGAAGATTGTCCTAGGATGTGCAAGAGTCGGTTTACAAAGAGTAGTATGAGGGGTTATCCTTTGGAAGAGATATATGAAGCACTTGAAAATATAAAGGTACATGTATATAATATTTAGTAGAAACTGGCATAGTATAATATTTAAACTGACATAACTAGTTTTTTAGGTTATTAATAGTGTGTTGGTGCCAACTGTTGGTGAGGAAACTATGCTGGCTGGCATAGTAGAACCGATGAAACTCCTACACCACCACGTGGTAGGACTAAGACAATGGTCGCAAGAAACTAGTATGTACACCATCAGTTGATATGCTAGCAGCCAAAAAATTATGTTAATGCACATCGTATATAACACCACCAGCGGTGGAAGCAGAGAAAGCTGTAGAGGAAAAACCAGAAATGTGTGAGGAGAAAAATGTGGAAGAAGAGAGAGGTGTGAAAACAGAGGAAAAACCAGTGAGGAAATTGTGGAAAAAGAGAAGATTGTGAAAACATAAGAAAAAAATCAGTGACAAAATTGTTAAAGAAGAGACTGCAAAAGCTGTTGAGGAAGAGGTTGGAGAAATTGTTGAGAAAGAGGCTGGGAAAATTGTTGAGGAAGAAGGTGAAAAATACACCAAGAAAAAAAAGAAAAGTGGGTAATGGTCGTTAACAATAACAATGAGGAGAAGATGTATGAGAGTAATGAGAAGAGAATGGATGAGAATAATGAGAAGATGATGGATGGGTGTAATGAGGAGAGGATAAATGGCGTAATGAGGAGAGGAAGGATGAGAGTAATGAGGAGAAAACTGATGGGACCAAGGAAGTAGAGAGCTGGGATCAAGCATAGATGCAAGCAAAAGATAATGATGTATGAAAAACCAAGGAAGAAGAAAACATCTAAAAAAGTCACACCGACTAATGTTGATGGTGCACCTAAGAAGAGGGGCAGACTAAGAAAGAGTGATGTTGATGGTGCACCAAGAAGAGGGGCAGACCAAGGAAGAGTGTTGTTGATGGTGCACCCCAGGCATGTACGCCAATAAGGAAGAGGAAATGTGAACCATCACAGTGGTTGCATTCTCTTTTCACTGAGGGAAAGACTGATGAGCTTGAAGGGCCAAAGAAGAAACTTAAAAATAAGGCTTAAAATGCTAATTTTAAGTATTTAGAATGTTTTTTAAATTTGTTATGTTTTTACTTTTAAATATTATGTTTCTGCTTTTGGATGTTAAATATTATGTTTCTGCTTCGCCGTCGACTTCTAATCAACATTCCTGGGTCTCCGTTCACCTATTGTTATGTCGCTTACGTTGTTATTTGGTTAGGTTGCTGGGACAAGGAGTTCAGGTACGAGGTTAAACCCGGGAAGAGGAGATCCAATCTCTTTTCTAGAGAAGAACAGAAGATAATCAGCCAGGCTCTCGCAATGAAGAAAGGGCTTCCTGACCTCTCTCAACTTCTCAGGGAAAAACGAGGGGGGGGGGAGCTTCCCAGGGCAACGTGCTGATGGACGTACTTGATGGCTTTGGCCTTGATGGACGGAGCCGTCCGATCGTTACTCCGCTCCTCCTTCTGAAGCCATTGAAATGGGAGCGTCCGACTCTGCTTGCGGGGCCCAGAAGAGGCCTCGGAGCGTTGGTTCTGGGGATCGTTCTGATGATCAGCTTGCTGGCGATTTTTCTAGGAAAAGGAAGAAGAAGAGCAACAAGTCGGCTGAGGGTGATCTCGAGGTCGGAGGCTTTCCCAGTCAGGGGGACAGATCTAGGGATGCTCCGTCTCCCGATCGAGTGGGTGGTGCTCCTTCGGCCGAGCAGACCAGTGTTCCGCGGGAAGCTCAGCAGAAGAAGAAGAAGAAGAAGAAGAAAACAGTTAGCTCGGAGACCGGAGAGCAACAAAGGCAAGTCGCTGGAGAGACCCCTCCTGTTGTTCATGAGCCCGATCCAGAGGTCGAAATACGGGATGCCCAGGAGGTAGATCCCGAGGGCGACCAGGCTGGGAATTCAGAATTAGGAGTACTTCCCTACGCTGAACAGTTACTCTTTGCGACGGTTTACCTCGAGGTCGTTCGTAGCAGACGCGAGGTAAAAAGTTCTCCTTGCTATCTGTTCCCAAGGCTGTCTCGTTGCTTTCCTCGCTAACCCGTTTTCCTTTTACTGCAGGATGATGATGGCGTGAATCTCCTTGTCGAGAAATACGACCACGAGCTTTCGATGACGTATGCGTCCTTGGGGAAGGCCCAGGAGAAGGCTTCCAACGCTCGGAAAAAGGCTGCTGCGCTCAAGGCCATGTTCGACGACGCTATGGCAGCCAAAGAGGAGGCTGTTCGCGAGGCGGAGACCCGAGCTATGGAGCTTGAGAGGGTCTCCAAAGAGCTAGAGGCCATGAAGGCTAAAGCGGATGATCTCTCGAGAGAGAAGGCTCGATCCGAGCAGGAGAGCGCCGCAGTCCTTTTGGAACGCGAGAGGGAGATAGCCCACGTTCGCAATTCTCGCCTCCTCGAGGTTACTCGAGAGAGGTTTAAAGTCCATGCTGCTATGGTCAGGAAAGCCGATGTGCGCTTCCAGCGGATCAAAGAGTACGAAGGACGGGTGGATGACTTCGAGAATGCTCGCTGCCTCTGGAGCCAAGCGTTCGGGACGCAGAAGTGCTTGAAGATGATGAAGGAGGAAAGGGAACCTATCCCGCAAGCGAGAATAGACTTCTTCCTTGCCGAGGAGAAGAAGCTGAAGGCGGCGGCCGAGACACTGGACCCCGGATCGCCGGACGGGCGCAACTACTCACTTTCACCGTTGGTGTTGGAGTCCGAGTACGTTAGGACTGACCTGCTTCCGTATATGGGAGCTGGGATGGATAGGGAATGTCTCGCGGCTTTTGATCCTAATGGGTCAAACTTGGGCTGGCTTGATCCTGATATAGTTGCTGGGCTTCAACCACCGGGGTGCTCCCCTCGACGGATAACGGATGCCTCCAAAGCTCGAGGCCTGGAAGGAGGACGACTGGGGGATCTAGATGTGCGTCAGGGCGTGGGTCCGCAAGCTTCCTCAACTAGAGTGCCTGAGCTCCACGAAGAAAGCAATCGTCCGGATGGCGAAGAGCCGACGGTGTCTCAAGCTTGATTCCCTTATTATTTTGTTTTCTTACTCTTTTTAGGACGTGTCACTCCGTTGGTGGAGTTGTTGTTGTTCTGGGATTTTGTAAGTTTGACTTTTATTTGATGTTAAATATCAGTTTTATCTTGAGCGTTTTGTCATCTCGGTTATGTTTTGATCGCTAGTTCGGTACGACTTTTATGATTTCTCGTTCAAACGTTGGATTGACGCAATCTAAATCACGCATGTGACCGGAGCTCGTCTGACTCGGTCTGGAGCGAGTGAAGGGAGTTGCGTAGTTTCTAGACCGACAAAGGTTCCTAGATAGCCTCGAAGTAACTTCGTGGATTCTTGGTTAGCTAATCCTAATCCAAAAGTTATCGCGGTACCAAGAATTGTCGTCTCTTCGTCAGCCGTGACCGGTCTGATGGAGTTCATCGAGGTCGTATCTGATCAGGATGTCTCAGACGAGTTCGTACGAGTGCCAGTGCGCTGTCGGTGACTTCCCGTTTTCGTTTAGGGAATTCCGGGCGCAAGCATCGCTATGGAAGGGGTTTGGTTGTTGTTACAGCTGGACTCGCGAAGAGCTACCTACGTACCTCGCGGAGAGGATCAAGCCATTCGTAGTTCTTTTTGCTGAGTAGAAGTGGCCTTGGAAGCTCATCTACTCGGCGAGTTAAAATGACTGGAAGTCGTTAACTCGGTATACGGGTTAAAGTGACTGGATGTCTTTAGCTCGGTTTTTTTTTTTTTTTTTTTTGGCAGACTTTCAGACGTAGTAACGCCTTAGGTGCATAGAGTTCCAAGCTCGTGGAACCGGCTCGCCGTTTGTCGTTTCCAGGCGATAGACGTCGGGTTTGACTATCTTTGTTATCTTGTAAGGCCCTTCCCAGCTGGCACCGAGTTTTCCTCCGTTGAGCTCCTTTGTATTGTCGAAGACCTTTCGTAGAACCAGATCGCCGAGCTCCAGCGGTCGAGCTTTGACTTTCTTGTTGTAGTAGCTCTCGATTTGGTGTTGGTAGTTTTGGATGCACAAAAGGGCTTGATCTCGCTTCTCTTCTATCGCGTCAAGGGCATCGAGGAGCATGTCGCTGTTGAGTTCGATGTTTGCTGGCATCCTGGATCGGCGCAAGCTAGCTACGTTTACTTCGGCTGGTGCCATAGCTTCTACACCGTACGCGAGAGAGAATGGCGTAACTTTGGTGGCTCCTCGCGGCGTTGTTCTGTGCGACCATAAGACTCCGTCGAGTTCGTCGGCCCAGCATCCTTTTTTTAAGTCGAGTCGCTTCTTTATTACATCGATGATGGTTTTGTTTGATGACTCGGCCTGGCCGTTACTCTGTGGGTACCTCGGACTTGACATGTTCAGGCGTATCTTCCATTTGCTGCAGAATTCGCGGAAACGGTGCGAGATAAACTGTGAGCCATTGTCCGTTATGATTTCGTAAGGAAGACCGTGGCGACATATGACGTTTTTCCATACGAACTTCTGAACTTCTCGATCGGAGATGTTGGTGTAGGATTTGGCTTCGATCCATTTGGTGAAGTAATCGGTGAGGACGAGTATATACCGCCTTTGGCGAGATGGGGGCATGGGTCCAATGATATCCATGGCCCATCACATGAAGGGATATGGGGCCGTCATTGTTCGAAGGTTCTCCGTCGGGCAGTGGATGGTGGATGCGTGTCGCTCACACTTATCGCATCGCCGCGCAAAGGCCTCGCAATCGGAGTTCATTGTTGGCTAGTAAAATCCCATGTTCTTGATTTTTAGGGCGAGAGATCGTCCGCCCGAGTGATTGCCCCCTGCGCCCTCATGAGTTTCGGCCATGACGAGATAGGTTTCCTCGCTGTGGATGCATCGCAAGAGGATTTTGTTTGCCGTCCATCGGTGGAGTGTCCCATCCATGACGACGTAGTTTGCGCTGCGGGCCTTAATTCTTCAAGCGTCCCACTTATCGGCCGGGAGTTGTCCGTTAGCGAGGAAGTTGATGAGGTCGGAGCGCCAGTCTGGGTTATTTTCATCGTTGGATCGAGCGATGGTTAGGATCAGGGGTGTCTCTGAGGGCTGTTCTTCGGTTATCGCATTGATGCTCGGTTTATCAATCTTGTGTATCGGGATTGTTCTCTTTACTTGGTCACGAAGCATGCTTCCAAGTGCTGCGAGAGCGTCAGCACAAACATTTTCCCCTCGAGGTACTTTAATTAGCTCAAAGAAATCGAACTCCCTGGCGAGATCTTGCACTACCTTGAGGTATGCATCCATTCTTTCATTTCGAGTGTCGTAGTGACCACTAAATTGGCTGGTGACGAGCTGAGAATCGCAGTAAGCGCTGACTCGCTTCGCGTGAACGGCTTTGGCGAGGCGGAGCCCTGCGATAAGTGACTCGTACTCTGCTTCGTTATTGGACGCTGCGAATCCCAGCTGGAAGGACTGCCTTATGAGCTCGCCGGTTGGGGATTGAAGTTGTACACCCGCTCCGGATCCTTTGTTTGTCGAAGATCCGTCGACGTGCAGGATCCAGTTCTGATTTGGTAGCACGAGATCTTGCTCCAGCTCTGGAGCGAGCTCGATCATGAAATCAGCCAACACCTTGGACTTGGCAGCTGTTCGGTTTTTGAAGGCGATATCGTGCTCGCTGAGCTCGAGAGCCCATTTAGATAATCGTTTTGATTGGTTGGAATTTTGCATTACTGTTCGGAGCGGTTGGTTCGTCAGTATCTCGATCGTGTGAGACTGAAAGTAAGGGCGGAGCTTTCGCGCCGAAGTAACGACTGCTAGGGCCAACTTTTCGAGGGTTAGGTACCTGGTTTCCGGGTCGGTCATTCGCTTGCTCGTATAGAATACGGGTTTTTGCTCACCGCGGTCTTCTTTGATTAGGACGCTACTGACCGCTGTCTGGGAGACCGCGATGTACAAGTAAAGGGTGTCGCCGGCTTCTGGTTTTGCTAGAACTGGCGGTGTAGTCAGGTAGACCTTGAGTTGAGCGAAAGCCTCTTCGCACTTATCATCCCAGATAAAGCACTTGTTTCCTCGCAAGAGCTCGTAAAAAGGGAGGCACTTGTCCGTCGAGCAGGAGATGAATCGGTTTAACGCTGCGATGCGTCATGTTAGTCTTTGAACCTCGCGGCTGTTCTTTGGGCTCGGGAGATCGAGGATCGCTGAGATCTGTTTCGGGTTAACTTTGATTCCTCGCTGCGTAACTATGTATCCGAGGAACTCGCCTGATTGGACCCTAAACGTGCATTTGGCGGGGTTGAGTTTCATGCCGTAGTTGTTTAGTGTTTCGAAGCATGCGCTGAGGGGTGTGCGGGTGATCGTTTAGCTCGGCGAGACTTAACCATCATGTCGTCTATGTAGACTTCCATCGTCTCGCCCAATCTTTTCAGCGAACATACGGTTGACTAGACGTTGGTAGGTCGCG
>CAJHQP010006119.1:0-40601 GCA_905132765.1 Moricandia arvensis | reverse complement strand
AACACCCGTGTTCCGCAATTTGAGCTGGATCAGTCCAAAGACGGGTTTAACTGGACTGAACGGAAGATCCAGTTAGTGTCGAGCTTGTCGTTCAGATAGTACTGGTCCAATTAGGACAAAAACTGTTGGGTCCGGACAGGGCGGTTGACGTTGTCGGACAAATCTGATCGGATTCGGACAAGGCGGTTGGACTTGTCATCCGAGATCTGTTGGTTAGAGTATGGACTAACTGATGCACGTTTTGGAGGGAACGAATACTGAGCCAAACGTGTACTGATAAGCCAAGGAAATGGCGGGAACAGTTATCTGGGTAGTTACCAAAAACGGTTACTTGGTGGTTACCAAAGCGGTTACCAGGGCAGTTCCAGAGTAGTTACTGGAATGCTTAACTGACTGGGAAGTTATTGGATTCTGGAACTGCCAGGGCAGTTAAGGAGCGGTTACTGGATTTATAAACTGCTTGGCAGTTACTAAGAGCAGTTACCTGAGTGGTTATGGACGGTTCCTGAACCACATAATAACCATCACACGGCAGTTGGGACGAGGGAAATAATATTATGGAACTGCTGGGAGTTAAGTAAACCACCCGAGAGAAGTTACTGATATAATAAGAGTAAATAACTATCCGGATAGACAGTTATAGAGGGAATGCTGGAGCAGTTCTGGAAACGGTTATGGACGGTTATCCAGAGTAGTTACTGAACGGATGTGAAGTTAAATAATTATCTCAGGACAGTT
Source organism: Moricandia arvensis (assembly GCA_905132765.1). Lineage (NCBI taxonomy): Eukaryota > Viridiplantae > Streptophyta > Magnoliopsida > Brassicales > Brassicaceae > Moricandia > Moricandia arvensis. The sequence continues at coordinate 39,863 of CAJHQP010006119.1, read as the reverse complement.
ATTCCAGACGGTTGGATAACATGTATAATTATAAGGGCGATAACCGCTATGGGCGGTTACAGAACTTGTTATGGCCATGTGGGGCGGTTATGGGGCGGTTAAGGCCAAGGAGTAACCGCCAACTCCTCTTTTATTACTGATTTTCGTGGCCAAAGGGGGACAACTTTCCCTTACACGATTCGGGAGAGGGGGAGACAGAAAATACAGAAAAAGAGACAGAGGAAAAATCGAGGGAAAATGGGAGAGATACTGATCGGAACCAAGCCAAACATGGCTGGAAGGGCCGACCTGCTTCTCTAGTGCGGTCGTCTATCATCCATAGGATGATCCGAGTGGAACCGGCTTGAGTGCGGGTTATCTGATCAGTATTATGACCGGATTGTGGCTTATGATCCGAGGAACCTTGGTTAGAGAATCGGTGGGATTGAGAGTGAGCGGATGGATGCATCGTCTCAATCTGTGGCCGCACAAGATCAGGATTCAGAAAGGATGCTGGATACTGAGTAAACGTATGTGAAACTGATGGTTTGGCGGCTGGAACCGAAGGAAGGACCGAGTATGATCTCAGGAAATGGTTCAACATTGGATTTCGACTTAGTCTGGGGGTGACAAGGCCGTGTACTGATGGAAAGGAGGGATCGAGATAGAAGGGCTTAACTGGTAGTATAGCCGTGTAAGGAAGAACATCCGCGAGCCAGGATAGAGAGTCATGCTGGTGATTGTGATCGATGTGAACCTGATCGATCAAGAAGATCCTTACTGAGGACGGATGAACTGGGGCGATATGGCATGGTGAGACAAGCCGAATGATGATCTGAGCACACAGAAGATTGATTATTGGGCAGTTTAGCCGAGTTACTGTCTGGCTGATCAGGGTTGATCAGTGTCTGTTCATGGGTCGTGGAGTATTGGTTAACATTCCGACTGGTACTGGATGGTTCTAATTGAGACTGAGCCATCTCTTCTTGCTACTTAGTCATGTGGGGATGGTTGGTTGAGTGACTAAGGAACAAGGGGATTCGGTTTAGTATCTGATGGAGCTTGATGGATAAAGGACGGACGGATGGCAAGCATGGAGATAGCAAAGAAGATCGTATGGATGCTTCAGCATCAAACTAAGCACCAAGGCAGTAAGGTACGTGTTTATTATACTATCAGTCTTAGGGACTTGCTAGGTTGCTGGATAGGATTTAGCGAACACTGTATACTGAACTGAACCTCGAGGGAAAAAAAAATTGGATAAAAATCCTAAGTAAAGCAAAAATCCGCAAAGGGCCATTTTTGGTCGAGGACAGCGACTCACGGACGTACCGGCGGTAAGGAAATCCGGGGTGGGGTCTAACAAGTGGTATCAGAGCGATTACGGTTCTAGGACAAGGACTTAAGCAAGATTCAAGTTCGTCTAAACCGAAAGGACGCAAATAATGCTAAGGGAGAAAGCATTGAAGAACTGATTGAAAGACTTGATCTTGGGAATGATCTAAGTCGGAGTTACACTTGTATGGGCGAGTTGTAACTTAGAAGTCTAACTGGAATGGAAGAGAGAGTAAAGGTCGTTTAGGGAATGATCGGATTGCTGCTTAAGATGTGCTGGAATAATCAAGTGAATTATTTAAAAATTTAGCTAAGTCATGAAACGACTTGGAGGTTCATGAAAGTCAATGGATCCGAATTCTGAAGTAAGGAAACGGGAAGGATTGAATAAGAGTTTCTGAAGCTTAAGGAATGTTAAGCATACTGAGGTCAAGACAAATCAAATGGCTCGAGAAAGCCGACGCTGATTCGGAAATGTCTAAGTAAGACAATGGATTGTCAAGGACCAAGGAGGTCGGAGGTGAAGACAAGGAACTGAGTATGTTAGAAGTGGAATGGACAAAACGTCCATAACTGAAACTGGTATTTTACCTAAGGAAGTGATACATCGCTGAACAAGTGTTCAAGGGAAAAGAGCCGAACTAATGAGCATGAATGGCATGTTCGGAAAACTGTTTTGGACAGGTGGTCCAAGAACAGATATGAAGGTCTCAATGAAGGATGATCAAGAACCGAGTGAAACTGGTTACAGCAATGAATTGATTGCTGAGAAATAAACCGACTGAATCAAGAGATTGAGAAACTGAGATGGACAGGTCATCCATGGAAAAGTCTAAGGATAATAGACTAGGGCATTGGTGCCGTAATTCATAGTTAGAGAGGACTCAGATTCGTGAATATGGTAATGTGGAAAATGCTTGGACAGATTCTAAGATTTTCAAGTTATGGACATGATGGTTCGGGAACTGGAACTGGAAGTTCGAGGAATGGACTAAAAATCCGAGTAAGACTTACATGTTAGCAAGCAGCGATTGTAAGCAAGTCTGGATACTGAGAACTGGGCAAAGGAAATTGTCACGGGAACTCGGCTCGATGGTCATAGTAGACTTGTACGGTTCGAAAGTTGAGGTTATCAGAACAAGAAATTGGAAGTCAGGTGCACTTGTCAAATACTAGTTGGGTGAGCAAGAAACTACTCGGAGGTACCAGATGCTATAGTCGATGGGTTGTAGTCGGAGCGACTATGTTAGTCTTGATGATCGATTCCTTTCATGCGAGAGTCTAGATCAGTCTAGGTGCTTATTGCAGTGCTGCTAAGTAAGACTTAGCTGGATCATAAGATGGCTGCTTGATGACTTGGAATGATTATGCTAGACAAGCGACTGAGAGTTTGTTAGACATGGCGGCTTTTGGAACCAAGTGGGTTTGCCAAAGCATTCATGTGACTGTGGATGTATGACCTTGGGAACCAGGTAGGTTTGCCAAGGAATGTACTGACGTCTATCTGTTTTGGCGTTTGTGGAAACCGAGAGTTTCCAAGACGTGTCTGTCACTGTCATCGCGTGTTCTGTTCTGGCGTCTGTGGGAACCGTTGAGTTCGCCAAGACGTATCTGTTATTGCGTCGATGGGAACTAGCTTAGTTTGCCATCGCGTGTCTGCTGGTGTCTGCGGAAACCCTGTCTGATATCTGTGGGAAAACGTACTTCTCAGGACATAACACTGTACTGTTACTGGAACTCAATGAGTTCACTACTGAGGGGTTTCCGATCGCGATGAAAGCGTGGGTGGGAACTAGCGAGAGTTTGCCATCACGTGTCTGTTGGACGTCTATCTGTTCTGATTGTTCTGGTGTCGTTGGGAATAATTGAGACTTCCAAGACATTTGTGATTGAGTTACTGGAACTGGATTAGTTAACCATTATGGTTTGTGAACTGAGAATGACTGAGAGTCCGAAAAGGAAACGGTGTAAAGGATCAAGTGTAGGATCTAGAAAAGAATGTCTGTAAGAATCAAGAGTGTGATCCAGGAAAGGAAAATTCTGTAAGACTCAAGAGTGATCTATAAGTGTCAAGGAAGATCGGTAAAGATCTTAGAAAAATCTGTAATGATCATAGGTGATCGGAAAGCTGGTCAGGATCAGAGAGAGATCCGTGGAAACAACTGTAAGGATCAGGGTAAGAGATCTGTGAACTCTGGATATGATCAAGTGTCCTAGTATTCGGAGTTGGTCTGTGCTAAGGAGAGATCAGAGTATGAAAAATCTCACAGTCTAGTCTGAGAATGGACCATGACTGGTTTGGACTGAATTCTGAAAGGGCAACGATAAGGTCAAGAGAGTGACTGAGATCAGCAAGGTAGTGAGACTGGTAAACTTAACAAAGATAGTGAGTTGAACTTCGGGAATTGAGGTAAAACGGTCAACATTGTTGCGGAGTCAAGTGTTCTCACCAAAGACACGCATGTCTGTTTGCATCACCAATAGATTGCTCGAGAACGCATTACCACTATGCTTAAGTAAGCTACTGAACTAAATTGAGTCTGCGAGACTATTAAGATTAAATGAAGAGACCGGATCGAGGAAAGGGCCGATCAACCGAGATCCGAATCCAAGGTGTTGACTGCGATCAAATGCTGCATAGCCACAACAGATGGAAAAAAAAAAAAAAAAGTTATTGGTCGAGCTGGAACCGAAAAGTATCTGAACTGATGAAAGGCAACTGGAAGTGCTCAGATGTCTGGAAATTGATCTGAAAGAAAAGAACAAGGTTCTACTAACAGCTTGAATTCGAGGCACGGAATTCATTCCCAAGTCGGGGGACGACTTGTCAACACCCGTGTTCCTGCAAATCTGACACTGGCATCAGTCCAAGACGGGATTTAGCTGGCTGATCCAAGTCATGAACCAAGCTAATGTTGAGCTGGTCGACCCCGGATAGTACTGGTCCGGTTAGGACAAAACTGTTGGACGTCCGGACAGAGCCGGTTAACCTTTGTCGGACAAACTGGTCGGATTCGACAAGGCGGTTGGATTTGTCATCCGAGATCAGTTGGTTAGAGTATGGACTGAACTGCATGCCACATTTCTGGTGGGAAGAATACTGAGCCCAAACGTGTAACTGATAAGCAAGCGAAATGGCGGGAACAGTTATCTGGGTAGGTAGTTACCTCAAAAACGTGTTACTGGGTCGGTATACCAGCGCGCGGTTACTTGGTGGTTACCAAGCGGGTTACCAGGGCCAGTCCCAGAGTAGTTACTCGGAATGACTTAAACCTGACTGGGAAAGTTATTGCGATTCTCGGAACTGCTCTAGGCCAGTTAAGGAGCGGGTTACTGGATTTATAAAACCCCTTGCTCGGCAGCTTACTAAGAGCAGGTTACCTGGAGTGGTTATGGACGCGGTCCTGAACCCACCATAATAACTGCTCACTGGCAGTTGGGTCCCAAGGGGAGGAGTCAGATCGGTAATGGGCGTGAGGCAGTTATGGGCCGCGGTTTATTGGGACTGCGGCGGTTAACCGATGGATTTATAACCGTCACCAAAGTAGTTACTGATTTGGGGATCAGACCGTCCTTTAAGTAAATAATAAACCGGGAAGAAGTTATCAGTTACTTAGGCACGCTGGGTCAGTTTAGAGGAGTTACGGATGGTCTAACTGATGTCGAGCAGTTAAGGACGGTTTAATGGGCGGTTTTGCCTAAGAATTAACCGCCCCAGACTCCTTTATTACTGGATTTCGTGGACAGAGAAAGGGGGACTTTTCTTACACGATTCTGGAGAGGGAGAGACGGGGAAAAATACACAGAGAGCGGAAGAAGAAGATGGCCGGAGAGAGTGACTGGTCGGAAGGAAGATACAAGGCCAGAAGGCCGATCTGAGCCTTTGATGGAGGGCGTGTGTCTTTCTCTTCTGCCTGCGAGTGTTTCTGTTCCATGGAAGAACAAACCGTGAGAGAATAAGAGAGGAGAACGAGAGACAAAGCAGAGATCGCTGGCATGGGAGCGGTCGCGAATGATGATCCGTGTCTCTCGGGATCGTGGTCGCAGTTCATCTGTCTTGACTGCGAGTTACTGTTCGAGAGCACATTGATGATCATGGACCGGATCACTAAGGAGAAAAAGGAGAGTCTAGATGAGCCACATGAAGCCACATTGCACCAGCAGCCTGGTGATGATGCTCTAGCCATTCCTGAAGGTCCCATGACTCGTTCCAGAGTCAAGAAGCTTAAAGAGAATGTTGTTGGATTACTCACTTCACATCCACAACAAGAAAGTCTTGGACAAGGTCTGATCCGAGATGTCTTGATCACAATTCAAGCCATCTCTACATCAAGCTGAGTTAGTGTCTAGGCAAGACATGGGGTGCGTGCTCTTTTCCTTGCTTTTGGTTTTGTCCCACGAGGTTTTCCGGAGGAAGGTTTTTAACGAGGCCACAACTTGTCTTCACATCACTTAGGCCCTATTCTTGGTCCAAGGCTAAAGAAGTTTACATTATTATGTCATTTTAAAGCTGATGTGATCATGGACCGGATCACTAAGGAGAACAAGGAGAGTCTAGATGAGCCACATGAAGCCACATTGCACCAGCAGCCTGGTGATGATGCTCTAGCCATTCCTGAAGGTCCCATGACTCGTTCCAGAGTCAAAAAGCTTAAAGAGAATGTTGTTGGATTACTCACTTCACATCCACAACAAGAAAGTCTTGGACAAGGTCTGATCCGAGATCTCTTGATCACAATTAAAGCCATCTCTACATCAAGCTGAGTTAGTGTCTAGGCAAGACATGGGGTGCGTGCTCTTTTCCTTGCTTTTGGTTTTGTCCCACGAGGTTTTCCGGAGGAATGTTTTTAACGAGGCCACAACTTGTCTTCACATCACTTAGGCCCTATGCTCGGTCCAAGGCTAAAGAAGTTTACATTTTTATGTCATTTTAAAGCTTATGTTAAAGTTAAACTATAGTTTCCTTTTTGCTTATTTCCGAAACCCTAGAGAGCATGTTCTCGGTTTCTCTTTATTTAAATGGGTCTCTAAACCCTTTGTACTCATCCATCCTTTAATCAACGAGTATTCTTTTCTTCTTGACAGCTCTCTCTCTCTCTAAGACAAGTTGTCGAGTTCTTCTGGTGTGTAGTATCCAGGAAACCTAAGGGTGTTTGCTTGGTGTGTTATATCCGAGTTATTCATCTAGGAGTATCAAGAGATCTTATCATCCCTCTTGTGTCACCAATCGATCCACAACCTTGAAGAACTTGAGTCTCTGATTCGTTCTTGCAAGGATCTATCCATTCCCATCAACCAAAGAGCATCCTAGGGACGCATCAACTGGTATTAGAGCACCTTTGATTAGGAAGTACTCGTTCTCTCTCTTGTTCTTTTTGTTTCATCCGTGTTTCATCTCTATCATCTTGCATAAGCAGTAGAACTAATCTGTTTAGGGCTGCTTGAGTTTCATAAGAGATTAGACAAGGTTCTTAAACTTTTCCTTTTTGCTTTGTGGAATCCCTAGAGAGAGAAACCCTAGCCGCATAAGTCTTTGCCTTTTTAGATCACTTTGTTTCATCTGTTTAACTTGTTAATCACCTTGAACACGAGTAGATTAAGGTTGTTAGGGTGCTAGAAAACCTTAGAGAAGATTAGAAAAAGTTTAGAGGATTTTCCTTTTTGCTTGGTAGGCGGAAACCCTTTTCCTTTTACCTAGCCGATTTTTTTCCTTTTCGCTTTTGTCTTGCAAAACAAGCTTGATTTTGTGTTCTCCTTTTTCCTTTTTGCTTATCATGTTACCTAGAAACATTTTACTGGTTATTTTTGTTTACCTTTGTGCAGGAAGCATGGGATCCGAGTCTGAAGAAGAAGCTGCACTCGTCAGGAAGAACAAGCTTCTCATGGAGGCTATGTCGGCTCAACTCAATCAGAACATGGTAGTAACCATGACCGAGATGATGAGGACCAACCTCAATGACATCCGGAGAGAGCTCAGAGAAGACATAAGGAGAGCTACTAGTCAATTGCCAAACCGAGAGGCTAGGAGAGAAGAGAGACCTCATGCAACTCGCCAAGAGCATGCTGGTTATGAGGAGACTGACAATGAGTATGAACACCTCAGTTCATCCTCAAGACAAAGCCAAAGAAGACATAGGCGTGTCCAAGAAAGAAGGATGAACCAGGGAAATGAGCTTGCTGGTTTGAAGATAAAGATACCCCCATTTCATGGCAAAGCTGATCCGGATGCCTACCTTGAGTGGGAGAAGAAGATTGAGCTAGTCTTTCAGTGTAAGCAGTACACAAACCACAAGAAGATTCAGATTGCTGCTACTGAATTCTATGACTATGCTCTAAGTTGGTGGGATCATTACATCACAACTCGTAGAAGGAATGGAGAGGAACCAGTTGAGACTTCGACAGAGATGAAGTCTATCATGCGCAAGACGTTTGTTCCAAGTCACTACCACAGAGTTTGCATCACCGGCTTAGAAAGCTTACTCAAGGTTCAAGATCAGTGGAGGAGTATTACCAGGAGATGGAGTTGCTCATGCTAAGAGCTAGCATATCAGAAGATAGAGAAGCAACCATGTCAAGGTTCCTGTGTGGTTTAAACCGAGAGATACAAGACAATGTTGAGATGCAACATTATGTGGAGCTTGAAGAGATGCTACACAAGGCTATTCTTGTGGAGCAACAGCTCAAGAGGAAGGGACATTCACGCAACCACTATGGCTCTAACCGGTTACACAACACCAAGGAAGAGAAGTCACCTTACCCTAAGGAGTCTAAACCGTTCCAGAAGGATCACAAGTCCTATCCAAGAGAAGAGACCAAACCAAGCATTGCTCTTGACAAGGGCAAAGGCAAGGTTGAAGCTTCTAGTTCCAGAGCTCGTGATGTCAAGTGTTTCAAGTTCCAAGGAAGAGGTCATTATGCCAATGAATGTACCAACAAGAGAGTCATGATCTTGCTGGAAGATGGAGAGTATGCCTTAGAAGATGACAACACCGAGTCTGACCAAGAAGACACTGAAGAAGAACATGAAGAAGGACCAGTCCAGGGGAAACTTTTAGTAGCAACAAGGCTTCTAAGCTTGCAAAACAAGGCTGAGGAGCTAGAGCAGCGTGAGAACCTCTTCTACACCCGGTGCTTGGTCCAAGGAAAAGTGTGCAGCCTCATTGTTGATGGAGGTAGTTGTGTGAATGCTGCGAGTGAAACCATGGTCAAGAAGTTGGGATTGAAGGTTCAGAAGCATCCCAAACCTTACCGGCTACAATGGCTGAATGAAGAAGGTACCATGAAGGTTTCAAGTCAAGTCCTTATTCCCTTAGCCATTGGGAGGTATGAAGATGAAGTCTTGTGTGATGTGTTGCCTATGGAAGCTGGTCACATACTTCTTGGAAGACCTTGGCAATCTGATCGCCGAGTTATCCATGATGGCTTCACCAGCAAGCACTCCTTTGAGTTCAAGGGACGCAAGACCACTCTGGTTCCCTTGACACCTAAGGAAGTACACCAAGATCAGATTCAACTCCAAAAGAAGAAGGAGATTGATCTAAAACCGGCTGGAACTAAGCAGCCAAACTTCTATGCTAACATGGGTGATATCAAAAGAACTCTCTACTCTAAACAATCTGCTATTTTACTTGTGTTTACGGAAACTCTTTTGAACCTAACAGATTCTACACCGGTGTATCCGAGTGAAATGGTTTCTCTTTTGCAGGAGTTTCAAGATGTATTTCCAGAGGACAATCCCATTGGTTTACCACCTTTGAGAGGGATTGAGCACCAGATAGACTTTGTTCCAGGATCTACACTTCCAAACCGTCCAGCATACAGAACCAACCCGGTTGAGACCAAGGAGTTGCAAAGACAAGTAGAGGAACTCATGGAGAAGGGCTATATCCGAGAGAGTTTGAGCCCATGTGCTGTACCAATGCTCCTAGTGCATAAGAAGGATGGTACATGGCGAATGTGTGTTGATTGTATATCAATCAACAACATCACAGTGAAGTATCGCCATCCTATCCCTAGACTTGATGATATGCTTGATGAATTGCATGGTTCTTGCATCTTTTCTAAGATAGATTTAAAAAGTGGTTATCATCAGATTAGGATGAAAGAAGGAGATGAATGGAAAACTGCATTCAAAACTAAACATGGATTATATGAGTGGTTAGTTATGCCATTTGGATTAACCAATGCACCTAGTACATTCATGAGGTTAATGAATCATGTTCTTAGGTCATTCATAGGCATTTCGGTTGTAGTATACTTTGATGACATCTTAGTATATAGCAAGAACTTAGAAGAACATCTAGAACATCTTAGGGCTGTCCTGAATGTTTTAAGAAATGAAAAGCTTTATGCCAACTTGAAGAAGTGCACCTTTTGCACGGATAACTTGGTTTTCCTAGGCTTTGTTGTGAGTCCAGATGGAGTTAAGGTCGATGAGGAGAAGATCAAAGCCATCAAAGACTGGCCGAGTCCAACCACAGTAGGAGAAGTGGAATGATCCAAATCAGCTGCAGTGGCAAGATAGGAGAGCTGGGAGGCAACACGTGCTTGATCAGGTCCATAACTGATCAGAACAAGTTGAGAAGAGCAAATCAGGAACTAGTTGTGGTTAAAGAGAAGCCAAAACTGGAGGATGAGTATGGAGACCAATGCACACGACCACCTGACCAGAAGAAGATGAAACTGAGAGTACATAGTCCCATGACAAGGAGCAGGACACGTGTAGGATCATCCTGCTGTAAAGCAGCCAGCTTCAAACTCAACAAAGTGAAGGAATCATATGCCTTAGAAGCTACATACTCTGAGAAAAGTTCCAAGTTGTCGCTGAGGCATGAAGAAGCATTCCAGAGCTTTGTGTTTGACCCAGGAGGGACTGGAGAGGTGATGATATTTCTTATTCTCAGGTCATACACTTTGGAGTTGAGTGATCAACGTTCTATCCTCATACAGAGCTTGGATTTGAGGACAAATCCTTTTAAAGGAAGAGGGGATGGTGCGATCCTGTTCAGGCATAAACTCAATGGATTGAAAACAATGTATGGGTCAGCTATACCAGTGATCATGGTGCAGCTTAATGGACAATTTCAAGGTCTCATTGGAATGATCTATGAGGTTCTAGATAGAGAGAAGAGAAGATGTCTTGCTACAACAGAACGTGGAGGATCCAAATCTCATCAGGAGACACTCCAATACTCAGCTAAGGTCGTGGGTTATCATGAAGGAGGAGGGGAAGGCCAAGAAGAACCAGCTTGTTGGTTTAATGTGATTTCAATTTGTACTTAATTTGAACCAGCAAACCAAAGACAATTAGAATTAGGATTTTCGATTCAGAGTAGTAAACCAATTGCAATTGGGTTTAGGGTTAGGGTTAGACAAAACCAAAACCAACTTGGTTTAGGTTTAGGGTTTTATTTTATTCATTATAAGCAGTCTTTCACGTTTTGTAATCATTCAATCAAGCAATAAACTTTTTCTTTCGTTTCTTCTCTGAGGAGATCTGGTTACTTTGTTCTATAATGAACACTTTCCATTGTTAAGGAGGTTGATCTTCCGTGGAAATCATCCTAGACCTCAAGCAGGACGCCCCTGTGTCTCAGGAGTAGCAAAACAGCTTCTGAGCAATCCATAGCTCTCTAGCAAAGTCCATCATCATCATCAATCATACACCCACGCCCCCTTCAAGTGATCCAGGGAGAGACAGCCATTCCAGGGCCGTACCAAGTGGTATCAGAGCCACTTGAAGGTTAGGGTTTGAAGTTCTATTCTAGGAGCACGAAATATATCCAATACCAAGTAGATCTTCCATGTATTCTTTTGGAATCAATAGAAACAATGAGAAGAAGGCTGAGAGCAAAGCAACAAAGGAGTTGTTGCAGAGAAGAGAAAAAGTTTTCCAGATTCCACCCTTCTATGGAGAGTTTGATCCAGATACATACTTAGAATGGCAAAAGGAGATGGATTCAATCTTTAACTGCCATAGACGCACAGCAGAGAAGCAGGTTCAGCTAGCAACTACTGGATTATGTGGATATGCACTTGACTGGTGGTATCAGACATCTAACACTAGGAGACAATATGGAGAGCAACAAATTTCTTCTTGGTATGAGATGAAGATTGTCATGAAGAAACGGTTTGTAGCCAAGAGGTATGGGCAAAGTGATTTGGAAAGGATGCAAAGCACAGCTAGAGAATCTAAAGGACGTGCTAGGACATCCAGAGATGAACTAAAGTCCTACTATAGTCGTGAAGAACAGAGAAAGCTGCAGCTACATGAAGCATATCTTGATGAATTGCAAAGCCCACAGCTCAAGAAACACCTCATGAACATGATAGATCAATCACTCACTGCTGTGATGAAAAACCCACAACACAGGTCTGTTCCACGTTCAGAATCCATAGATGATGAGCTAAGTTGTTGCCAGAAGGAACCAGCAGAGAAGAAAGAAGAAACTGCAGCAAAACAGGGTGAGATAGAACAAGAGTTTGAATCAGAACCAACCACTCTTTGTCAAGCAGACAACTGGGACACCCATCTGAATCAAGAGGAGATATCATCAGTTATATATGATCACGTGCCTGGTCAAAACCAAGCTGAAGAAGGAGTGCTTAATGGACCACCTAAGGCTCATGAATCTGCAGTTACAACTATGGTTGAAAAAGGTGAAGTCATTGAATATTTTTCTTGTGATCTACTAACCAAACCTTCTTTATGGATTCAGACTACCCTAGTGGAGCATCTGAGGTTTATCAAGGGTCTGCAACAAGTTGTTTTTGAGCCAGGAGGAAGTTTGTTTGTGTTTGATAGAAGTAACAACATTCTAGTCCAGAAAGCAGCTGCATTCAAGCTTGATTTGCAGAGTTCATTCCCTCTTGGAAAACAAGATTCGTGGTCAAATCCTTTTGAAGTCAGAGAGGATGGAATGATCCAAATCAGCTGCAGTGGCAAGATAGGAGAGCTGGGAGGCAACACGTGCTTGATCAGGTCCATAACTGATCAGAACAAGTTGAGAAGAGCAAATCAGGAACTAGTTGTGGTTAAAGAGAAGCCAAAACTGGAGGATGAGTATGGAGACCAATGCACACGACCACCTGACCAGAAGAAGATGAAACTGAGAGTACATAGTCCCATGACAAGGAGCAGGACACGTGTAGGATCATCCTGCTGTAAAGCAGCCAGCTTCAAACTCAACAAAGTGAAGGAATCATATGCCTTAGAAGCTACATACTCTGAGAAAAGTTCCAAGTTGTCGCTGAGGCATGAAGAAGCATTCCAGAGCTTTGTGTTTGACCCAGGAGGGACTGGAGAGGTGATGATATTTCTTATTCTCAGGTCATACACTTTGGAGTTGAGTGATCAACGTTCTATCCTCATACAGAGCTTGGATTTGAGGACAAATCCTTTTAAAGGAAGAGGGGATGGTGCGATCCTGTTCAGGCATAAACTCAATGGATTGAAAACAATGTATGGGTCAGCTATACCAGTGATCATGGTGCAGCTTAATGGACAATTTCAAGGTCTCATTGGAATGATCTATGAGGTTCTAGATAGAGAGAAGAGAAGATGTCTTGCTACAACAGAACGTGGAGGATCCAAATCTCATCAGGAGACACTCCAATACTCAGCTAAGGTCGTGGGTTATCATGAAGGAGGAGGGGAAGGCCAAGAAGAACCAGCTTGTTGGTTTAATGTGATTTCAATTTGTACTTAATTTGAACCAGCAAACCAAAGACAATTAGAATTAGGATTTTCGATTCAGAGTAGTAAACCAATTGCAATTGGGTTTAGGGTTAGGGTTAGACAAAACCAAAACCAACTTGGTTTAGGTTTAGGGTTTTATTTTATTCATTATAAGCAGTCTTTCACGTTTTGTAATCATTCAATCAAGCAATAAACTTTTTCTTTCGTTTCTTCTCTGAGGAGATCTGGTTACTTTGTTCTATAATGAACACTTTCCATTGTTAAGGAGGTTGATCTTCCGTGGAAATCATCCTAGACCTCAAGCAGGACGCCCCTGTGTCTCAGGAGTAGCAAAACAGCTTCTGAGCAATCCATAGCTCTCTAGCAAAGTCCATCATCATCATCAATCATACACCCACGCCCCCTTCAAGTGATCCAGGGAGAGACAGCCATTCCAGGGCCGTACCATCAGCCGTTTGTGAGCATGGCTTAGAAGTTTGTTTTCCTGTTTTCCAGACTTTGTTTGTTGATAGCTCAGGAACTAGCTGGATGTTTTCTTTTGCTCCTGGTGAAGCCCTAGACCAGCGCCCAAACTGATCCAAAGCAAGTAGCTTTGTCTCCTTGGACGTTTTTAGGTCAGATCTGTTCCACCTTTGCTTGCTGCCACGTTCTCTCATGATTCGGTTGAAGATCTCGGCTGCTAGGTCATCCAGTTGCTGTTCACTAAAGATCAAGGTCTGGCTTGCTGCAACTCTCTTCCTTGTTGCTTGTTGTTTAGCCTTATCTTCCTGATTTCTGTAAGAAACCATTGAAGATTGCTGGATAGATGATGGAATTCGTGATCCTAGTTGAGGATCATCAAACCCTAAACCCCCAAGTGGCTCTGATACCACATGGTGCGGCCTTGGATAGAAAGACCTCGTCCCAGTCACACTTGAGGGATGATGGGCGGATCCTTGAGCCTGAGAAGCTCCAGGACGTTGGATGATCTTCACCATAGAGCTATGGACTGCTCTAGAGTTGTTTCGCGACTCCTGAGACACAGGATAACCCTGCTTCATGTCTAGGATGAATCACAGAAGCTCACGCAACCTTGTGTGACAAAGAAACTTGTTCACCACGTGAACAATGAAGGGAGGTCCCCAAAGGGACGAGTTTGAAAGCCAAAAGCTCTGATTTTTATTAAAAGAATGTGTAAGTTACAATATGTGCTGCTTTAGGCTTTATAAAGACAAAACAGAAAACCCTAACTAGAAAACCTTATCCTAATTCGAAAATAGAAAACCAAAACCTATTTCTAATTGGTTTATAAAACGAAAACCTAATCCTACTTGGTTTAGAATTACAAGAAATCAGAAATACACTTGAGATAAAGAAATTGGCCAGCCTAAACCAAGCTGGTTTATCTTTCCACTTCTTGGGCTTGAAAGGCCTCTTTTCAACAAACATCTTCTTGGGCTTGTCCATGAACAAGTCCACCACGTCCTTGCTCTCTTTCTGATCCATGTAGCACGTGAGAAGATTATCCTTAGTCCATGTAATGCTCTGCTCCATCGATCTTCTATTATCATGCTGCTTCAATTGGTGCAAGCCATTAATCTCCTTCTTTGGCTCATTGAAACAAACCATAAGCAGAGAATTTGCTAGTGAACACACGAGCTTCAAATCCATGAAGTTGAGGCTGATCCAGATCGCACCAAGAAGTGAGGAGTTTCCATGGGTTTGCTGGGTTCTATAGGCGATTTGTGAGAGACTTTAGCACCATTGCAGCTCCCTTGACTGAAGTGATAAAGAAGGATGTTGGATTCAAGTGGGGAGAAGCACAAGAGAAGGCTTTCCAGAGCCTAAAAGAGAAGCTTACTCAATCACCTCTTCTTATGCTTCCTGACTTTACTAAAACTTTTGAAATTGAATGTGATGCCTCAGGAATTGGAATTGGTGCTGTATTGATGCAGGATAGGAAACCTATAGCCTACTTCAGTGAGAAGCTTGGAGGAGCCACTCTAACTATGCAACCTATGACAAAGAACTCTATGCCTTGGTGAGGGCATTACAAACGTGGCAACATTACTTGTGGCCCAAGGAGTTTGTCATACACACTGATCATGAGTCCCTAAAGTATCTAAAAGGGCAGAGTAAGCTTAGCAAGAGACACGCAAGGTGGGTTGAGTTCATTGAGACCTTCCCATACGTGATCAAGTATAAACAAGGTAAGGAGAACATAGTTCCTGATGCACTATCTCGGAGGTATGTTCTCTTGTCCACTCTAGATGCTAAGTTGCTTGGATTTGAGCAGATAAAAGATATGTATGATACTGACCATGATTTCAAGGAAGCTTATGCTTCTTGTGAGAAGTTTTCTGCAGGGCATTACTTTAGACAAGCCGGCTACTTGTTTTATGACAATAGGTTATGTGTGCCTAACTGCTCTTTGAGAGATCTTTTTGTCAGGGAATCCCATGGGGGCAGTCTAATGGGACACTTTGGGATTGCCAAGACCTTAAAAGTTTTGCAGGATCACTTCTATTGGCCGCATATGAAGAGAGATGTGGAGAGAATCTGTGGGAGGTGTGCTACTTGCAAGCATGCCAAGTCCCAAGTCCAATCCCAGGGTTTGTATACTCCTTTACCCATTCCACACCATCCCTGGAATGACATTTCCATGGACTTTGTTGTAGGATTGCCTCGGACTAGAACCGGAAAGGACTCCATCTTTGTTGTTGTTGATAGGTTCTCTAAGATGGCACATTTCATAGCATGTCATAAGACTGATGATGCATTGCATGTTGCTAACCTGTTCTTTAAAGAAGTTGTTAGTTTGCATGGCATTCCTAGAACTATAGTTTCTGATAGGGACACTAAGTTTCTTAGTTACTTCTGAAAGACACTTTGGTCTAAGCTAGGCACTAAACTGTTGTTTTCTACTACTTGTCATCCGCAAACTGATGGACAAACTGAAGTGGTTAATAGAACCTTAGGAACACTCCTGCGTGCATTCATTAAAAAGAACTTAAGGACATGGGAAGAATACTTACCACACTGTGAATTTGCATACAACCATGCTATGCATTCTGCTTCTAAGTATTCACCTTTTGAGATTGTTTATGGGTTCAATCCCACCTCTCCTTTGGATCTAATGCCTTTACCTGAGTGTGAAAGGATCAGCCTAGATGGCAAGAAGAAAGCAGAGATGGTCCAACGAATCCATGAGAAGGCTAGACAAAACATTGAGCAGAAAACCAAGCTTTAAGAGAAGCAAGCCAACAAAGGGAGACGTGTGAGAACCTTTGAAGTAGGTGACCAAGTTTGGTTGCACCTGAGGAAGGATAGGTTCCCCAACAAGAGGAAGTCCAAGTTGATGCCAAGGGTTGATGGACCTTTCGAGATCATCCACAAGATCAATGACAATGCCTACAAACTTGATCTCCAAGGTAAGTATGATGTATCAAATAGCTTCAATGTCACTGACTTGGCTCCTTTTGCTGTAGATGAACCTGATTTGAGGACAAATCCTTTTCAAGAGGGAGGGGATGATGTGATCATGGACCGGATCACTAAGGAGAACAAGGAGAGTCTAGATGAGCCACATGAAGCCACATTGCACCAGCAGCCTGGTGATGATGCTTTAGCCATTCCTGAAGGTCCCATGACTCGTTCCAGAGTCAAGAAGCTTAAAGAGAATGTTGTTGGATTACTCACTTCACATCCACAACAAGAAAGTCTTTGGACAAGGTCTGATCTGAGATGTCTTGATCACAATTCAAGCCATCTCTACATCAAGCTGAGTTAGTGTCTAGGCAAGACATGGGGTGCGTGCTCTTTTCCTTGCTTTTGGTTTTGTCCCACGAGGTTTTCTGGAGGAAGGTTTTTAACGAGGCCACAACTTGTCTTCACATCACTTAGGCCCTATTCTCGGTCCAAGGCTAAAGAAGTTTACATTTTTATATCATTTTAAAGCTTATGTTAAAGTTAAACTATAGTTTCCTTTTTGCTTATTTCCGAAACCCTAGAGAGCATGTTCTCGGTTTCTCTTTATTTAAATGGGTCTCTAAACCCTATTGTACTCATCCATCCTTTAATCAACGAGTATTCTTTTCTTCTTGACGGCTCTCTCTCTCTAAGACAAGTTGTCAAGTTCTTCTGGTGTGTAGTATCCAGGAAACCTAAGGGTGTTTGCTTGGTGTGTTATATCCGAGTTATTCATCTAGGAGTATCAAGAGATCTTATCATCCCTCTTGTGTCACCAATCGATCCACAACCTTGAAGAACTTGAGTCTCTGATTCGTTCTTGCAAGGATCTATCCATTCCCATCAACCAAAGAGCATCCTAGGGGCGCATCAAAAGCTTATGTTAAAGTTAAACTATAGTTTCCTTTTTGCTTATTTCCGAAACCCTAGAGAGCATGTTCTCGGTTTCTCTTTATTTAAATGGGTCTCTAAACCCTATTGTACTCATCCATCCTTTAATCAACGAGTATTCTTTTCTTCTTGACGGCTCTCTCTCTAAGACAAGTTGTCGAGTTCTTCTGGTGTGTAGTATCCAGGAAACCTAAGGGTGTTTGCTTGGTGTGTTATATCCGAGTTATTCATCTAGGAGTATCAAGAGATCTTATCATCCCTCTTGTGTCACCAATCGATCCACAACCTTGAAGAACTTGAGTCTCTGATTCGTTCTTGCAAGGATCTATCCATTCCCATCAACCAAAGAGCATCCTAGGGACGCATCAACTGGTATTAGAGCACCTTTGATTAGGAAGTACTCGTTCTCTCTCTTGTTCTTTTTGTTTCATCCGTGTTTCATCTCTATCATCTTGCATAAGCAGTAGAACTAATCTGTTTAGGGCTGCTTGAGTTTCATAAGAGATTAGACAAGGTTCTTAAACTTTTCCTTTTTGCTTTGTGGAATCCCTAGAGAGAGAAACCCTAGCCGCATAAGTCTTTGCCTTTTTAGATCACTTTGTTTCATCTGTTTAACTTGTTAATCACCTTGAACACGAGTAGATTAAGGTTGTTAGGGTGCTAGAAAACCTTAGAGAAGATTAGAAAAAGTTTAGAGGATTTTCCTTTTTGCTTGGTAGGCGGAAACCCTTTTCCTTTTACCTAGCCGATTTTTTTCCTTTTCGCTTTTGTCTTGCAAAACAAGCTTGATTTTGTGTTCTCCTTTTTCCTTTTTGCTTATCATGTTACCTAGAAACATTTTACTGGTTATTTTTGTTTACCTTTGTGCAGGAAGCATGGGATCCGAGTCTGAAGAAGAAGCTGCACTCGTCAGGAAGAACAAGCTTCTCATGGAGGCTATGTCGGCTCAACTCAATCAGAACATGGTAGTAACCATGACCGAGATGATGAGGACCAACCTCAATGACATCCGGAGAGAGCTCAGGGAAGACATCAGGAGAGCTACTAGTCAAGTTCCAAACCGAGAGACTAGGAGAGAAGAGAGACCTCATGCAACTCGCCAAGAGCATGCCGGTTATGAGGAGACTGACAATGAGTATGAACACCTCAGTTCATCCTCAAGACAAAGCCAAAGAAGACATAGGCGTGTCCAAGAAAGAAGGATGAACCAGGGAGATGAGCTTGCTGGTTTGAAGATAAAGATACCCCCATTCCATGGAAAAGCTGATCCGGATGCCTACCTTGAGTGGGAGAAGAAGATTGAGCTAGTCTTTCAGTGTAAGCAGTACACAAACCACAAGAAGATTCAGATTGCTGCTACTGAATTCTATGACTATGCTCTAAGTTGGTGGGATCAGTACATCACAACTTGTAGAAGGAATGGAGAGGAACCAGTTGAGACTTGGACAGAGATGAAGTCTATCATGCGCAAGAGATTTGTTCCAAGTCACTACCATAGAGACTTGCATCACCGGCTTAGGAAACTTACCCAAGGTGCAAGATCAGTGGAGGAGTATTACCAGGAGATGGAGTTGCTCATGCTAAGAGCTAGCATATCAGAAGATAGAGAAGCAACCATGTCAAGCTTCCTATGCGGTTTAAACCGAGAGATACAAGACAATGTTGAGACGCAACATTATGTGGAGCTTGAAGAGATGCTACACAAGGCTATTCTTGTGGAGCAACAGCTCAAGAGGAAGGGACATTCACGCAACCACTATGGCTCTAACCGGTTACACAACACCAAGGAAGAGAAGTCTCCTTACCCTAAGGAGTCTAAACCGTTCCAGAAGGATCACAAGTCCTATCCAAGAGAGGAGACCAAACCAAGCAGTGCTCTTGACAAGGGCAAAGGCAAGGTTGAAGCTTCTAGTTCCAGAGCTCGTGATGTCAAGTGTTTCAAGTGCCAAGGAAGAGGTCATTATGCCAATGAATGTACCAACAAGAGAGTCATGATCTTGCTGGAAGATGGAGAGTATGCCTCAGAAGATGACAACACCGAGTCTGACCAAGAAGACACTGAAGAAGAACATGAAGAAGGACCAGTACAGGGGAAACTTTTAGTAGCAAGAAGGCTTCTAAGCTTGCAAAACAAGGCTGAGGAGCTAGAGCAGCGTGAGAACCTCTTCTACACCCGGTGCTTGGTCCAAGGAAAAGTGTGCAGCCTCATTGTTGATGGAGGTAGTTGTTATTGACCTTAGGTAATAAAGAAGACAAAGAAATAAAGAGGATGGGCTTACTTGGGAGGCAAGGCAATCCGTACAAGTGTACGGAATGACTTGACATACAAGGCACCCATCCGTGACCTAGAAGAAACTTGAGAAGCATGGAAAAGAAGAGCCACTCGCCAAGTTTGAATATTCAAACAAGAGTGAACCGTTGGGAAGCAAGGAGAGGATTTGTTTATAGTTAAAGTCACATGTGCTGAACCCTTCCACTTGCAACCAGACCGTTCAGCACAAGTCACTTATTGAGATGAAGAACCAGAAGAGATTGAGAGACACTGATCAGCATGGACAAAGTGGAGAAGGAACTTAGAGACTTGAGGAACAAGGCATTCCGTACAAGACTTGGAACTCAAGTCATCCAAGAGAAGACCTAGCTTGACTTGGAAGACAAGGCAAGTCTCACTCACTTGCCAACCTTACTCACGTGGGAGGAGTGCTCTCTGTACCAAGTTTGAATTCAAAATAGGAGAAATCACATGATTCAAATCAGGCAAGAGTGGACTGTTAGGAGAGGTCACTCTCAGCATCAGGAATCTCGACCAGAGAGGACCAGGACCACTTGCATTAGTTTATTGTTTCTCTTTTGTTTGTTTCTAAATGTCACTGTCCTCTCTCTCTCTCTGGTTCCCTATAAAACAATGTAGTAGGCAGAATGAATTAATTAAGGAGAAAGAAACCTCCTCTTTACTTGTTTACTCTCTCTCTCTCTCTTCTCTCACGAAAATACTCTCCTCCTCTCTCTTTCATCAAGTGTTCTTCATGTTCTAGCTGTTCTTCAGCTCATTCTCTCTTAAACTCTCTTAAACTTACATGGTATCAGAGCAACTCAAGCTCCTAAACCTCTATTCTTCTTCCGCAATACACTCTTCTTCATCTTCTCTCAAGTTTCCAGCAAAACCTAAACTATTATCCAGTGGATAATAGCAAGGGTCCTCTGTTTTTCCTCTGTTTTTCCTCTGTTTTCCTCTGTTTTTCCTCTGTTTTTGGTCGAGTTCTTCTCCTTGTTCTTGTTTCTCTGGGTATATCATTCAGATTCCTGGAGAATACAAGTTTTCTTGAGGTTCTTTCATTTCCATTTCGCCAAACTCCCAAACTTTTCAGAAACACTCTATTACCCAACGGTCCATAGCATCCAAGATGGAGCAAAACAAGGCTGTTGTGGTTCCAGTAACCTTGAAAGGGTTAAACTACCTTCTCTGGTCAAGACTTGTGAAGACTGCTCTTGGAGGTCGTGGCTTATGGAGTCATGTGACAGAAGGTCAAGCCCCAAAGCTGGTAACACAAGGTGAAGATGGCCAAGAGGTTGTAGCTGTTGATGAAACCAAATGGGTTCAAGAAGACTTTCTGGTGCTGTCAGCCATCCAAAACTCTCTTGACCCAAGTATCCTAGAGGCATATTCCTACTGCGAAACCTCTAAGGAACTTTGGGATACTCTGTATAAGGTGTATGGGAATGTCTCCAACCTTAACAGAGTCTTTGAAGTGAAGATAGCCATCAACTCTCTCAAGCAAGAAGACATGGACTTCAATCAGTTCTTTGGGAAGTTCAGGTCACTGTGGGCTGAGTTTGAAATGCTCAGACCAAGTACAACTGATCCAGTGGTGTTAAATGAAAGGCGTGAGCAAGACAAGGTCTTTGGACTGCTCCTGACCCTTAACCCTTGCTACAATGATTTGATTAAGCACATACTCAGAGCTGAGAAGCTACCATCCCTGGATGAAGTGTGTGCTCAAATCCAGAGGGAACAAGGATCAGTGGGTTTGTTTGAAGGAAAGGGAGAGCTTACCATGGCAAACAAGGTGGAAGTAGCAATTGCTAACAAGGGATAGTACAAGCAGGATGATAGGAAGGTGTGGGTGTGTGATCATTGCAAGAAGAAAGGCCACATGAAGGACAAGTGCTGGATCCTTCACCCTCACCTCAAACCTGCCAAGTTCAAAGAGTCAAGGAGTCAGTACATGGATGCAAGAGCACACTTCTCCTCAGACACGCCAGAACCATCCACACCATCTATGTGCTCAACCTTGTGCTCTCATGTTGGTTCAAATGCAGCTAGTGAAGCCAAAACCATGGCGACAAGTGCTCTGTCTACCTTAAGGACCACTCAGGATGAGACTATCAAGAGGTCAGACCTTGATCCTCTCATAAAAGCCCTCAAGGAGAACTCTGGTATTGTTCTTGGAACCTCTTTAAATGCATTACACACTATTGGTCAGAATCCTAAACCACTAGTGATAGATTCAGGGGCTTCTCACCACATGATTAGTGATGCTAGTCTAATCAGTAACATAGAACCTGCCTTAGGTAATGTGATGATAGCTAATGGTGAGAAAGTACCCATTAAAGGTATAGGGAACTTGAAACTGTTTAACAAAGATTCAAAGGCATTTTACATGCCCACATTCACCTCCAATTTGCTATCTGTTAAAAAGGCTACCAGTGATCTGAATTGCCTTGCTATTTTTAGTCCTAATGATGTCTACTTTCAGGATATTGAGACCAGTAGTTTACTTGGCAAAGGTGTGACCAAGGAGGGCTTGTATCTGCTTGAAGACACCAAATGCTTGTCTGATTTATCTTATGCTTTTAGTTCATCTCCTGTTTTACCTAAAGATGCAATGTGGCATGCTAGACTAGGACACCCTTATTCACGTGCACTGAGCTTGATGTTGCCTAGTATTTCCTTTAAGAATGATAGTTGTGAGGCTTGTATTCTTGGCAAACATTGCAAATCCGTTTTCCCTAAATCAGTAACTATGTATGAAAGTTGCTTTGATCTCATTCACTCTGATGTTTGGACTGCACCATGTTTATCAAGAGAAAACCATAAGTATTTTGTGACATTTATAGATGAGAAATCGAAATATACTTGGTTAACCTTGCTTCAATCAAAGGATAGGGTGTTAGAAGCTTTTATAAACTTTCAAAACTACATTACTAACCATTTCAATGTTAAGATTAAAATTCTTAGATCAGACAATGGAGGGGAGTACACTAGCAATGCTTTCAAAGCACACCTCAACAAACATGGGATCATTCACCAGACAAGCTGCCCTTATTTTTGGCAAGTGGTTTTGGCTGTAGTTTTATCTATATAATTAAGTTGTACAATAATGTGTAACAATTAAGAAAAAGAGAGTTATTCAGAAATACTTCTTCTCTCTCAGTTTGCTTACTAAAACAGATTGCATACTCAGTTTGATCTGAAACTTGTTTGATCATACAAACAAGTTCTACTCGTTTTTACTCAAATCTTCATGGTATCAGAGCAGTGTTAGCTCTTGAAGACAAGTTTGCTGCGAAAATCAATACTCAAAACACTTTCTACTCTGTTTTTTCTAAGATGGAAAATCAGAAGCAAATCATAATACCAGTTGTACTCAAAGGAGACAACTACTTGTTGTGGTCAAGAATCACCAAAACTGCCTTGAGGAGCCGAGGCTTGTGGGAGCATATTGAAGGCACTCAAGATAAGTCCAAGGGTAAAGAGAAGGCTGGAGAAGAGACCAGCCAAGATGAGTCCAAATGGACACAAGATGATCAACTTGTTTTAGCAGTTCTACAAAGCTCACTAGAACCAGCTATACTTGCTGCTTACTCCTACTGTGAGACGCCTAAGGAGCTGTGGGATACTCTACTGAGTGTTTATGGGAACATATCTAACCTCAGTAGAATCTTTGAAGTTAAGAAAGCACTGAACAACCTTCAACAAGAGGAGCGATTGTTTAAGGATTTCTTTGGAGAGTTCAGGAGTCTATGGGCAGAACTGGAGCTGCTCAGACCACCAACAACTGATGTGAAGGAGCTGAATGAGAGGCGTGAGCAAGATCAAGTGTTTGGATTACTGCTTGCTCTCAATGGATCATTTAAGGGAATGATTCATCATATCTTAAGGTTTGACAAGCTTCCTAGTCTCAATGAAGTTTGTATGCTGATCCAGAAGGAGGAAGGTTCAAGAGGTCTCTTCCAAGGAACCAGTGAGACTGCTTATGTGAGTAGAGGAAGCCCTTTCCAACAAACTGATAGGAGAAATTACAATCTGAAGTGTGACCACTGCAAGCGCATGGGACATACCAAGGAGAAGTGTTGGGTGCTTAAACCTGAATTACGACCAAGGAAAGAGGTGAACTATCCAGTGAGGAACAATACACCAAGAGATGATGTGGTGAGGAAGTCCGACTTGGATGCTCTTATAAAGAGCATTACCAAGTTAACTGAATCTGGTAAGAGCTTCTCAGCCTCTAAAACTCATAAATCAATCATTATAGATTCAGGAGCCTCACACCACATGATTAGTGATTCAGATTTGCTACACAATATTAGGCCTCACTTTGGAAAGGTTAGTATTGCTAATGGTCAGGACATTGCAGTTAGAGGAATTGGAGAACTAGAACTGTTTAATAAGAGCTCTGAGGCTTTATACATGCCAGAGTTCACATCTAATTTGTTATCTGTCCATAAGGCAACAAAGGACCTTGAATGCTTGGCAGTGTTTAGTGCTGATGATGTATGGTTTCAGGACAATAAGTCAGGGGGAAAGATTGGGGAAGGAAGTGCTAAAGATGGTATGTACTTTTTGGATAGCATTCAGCCAGCAGTAATCCACTCAGCTATGAAGTCTGGTTGTACTGACGTTTTTTGGCATGCTAGACTTGGCCATCCACACTCCCAAGTCCTTAAACTTGCTTTACCAAGACTGGATCAGGATCATCATGGATGTGAAGCTTGCATTTTGGGGAAACATTGTAGAGTTAGTTTTCCTGAGTCAACTACTATGTATAATGAGTGTTTTGATCTAGTTCACTCTGATGTATGGACAGCCCCATGTACCTCCAGAGATCAATACAAGTATTTTGTTTCCTTCATTGATGAGAAATCAAAGTTTACATGGGTTACTCTCTTGCCATCAAAGAGCCTAGTTCTTGAAGCATTCACAAAGTTTCAAGAATATGTATCTACTCAATATGGAGCTAAGATCAAGATATTCAGAAGTGACAACGGTGGAGAGTACATGAGCAAGGAATTCAGAAGGATATTGGAAAAGCATGGCATTGTGCATCAAACATCTTGCGCTTACACTCCCCAACAAAATGGAGTGTCTGAACGCAAGAATAGACACCTTATGGAAGTTGCAAGAACCATAATGTTCGAGAGAGGAGTTCCTAAGGAATACTGGGGATATGCAGTTATGACTTCAGCTTATCTAATCAACAGGCTTCCAACAAAACAGCTTGGAGGAGCTTCACCATATGAAATCCTGAATGGCACTAAACCAAATTATGAGCATCTGAAGGTGTTTGGTTGTGTGTGCTATGTCTTTGTTCCAGAGGCTCAAAGGAACAAACTGGAACCAAGAAGCATCAGATGTATGTTTATAGGATACTCTCCAACTCAGAAGGGCTATAAGTGCTATGATCCAAGCACAAGAAAAGTTTATATCTCAAGGGATGTAAAATTTGATGAAGCACATGGATACTTTGATAAGAAGGATTGGAAGAGCTTGGAAGACCTTACTTCTTCTAAAGACAGAGCAGCCACCTTAAGATTTATCCTTGATGGTCTACACACACTCGCTGGTTCAAAATCCACACTAACACCAACCGAGTATGGAGAAACCAATCAAGGAACACCTCTCATCCAGAGTGAAGATACTAGTGAAGAAAGTGATCATGTTGAGGAAGAAGGATCGACTTCAAAGTCTGGTGGAGATACTGGAGAGGGGGAATCCCAAGATTTGGATGAATCAAGCTCAGCCTCATTAGAAGATGCAGTTGTTGAAGATTCTGAGGAGACTGAGTCAGAAAACGAACCATCTTCACAACCTTTAAGAAGAAGTGAAAGGATAAGACATGGCCCTGAGAATTGGAAGAACACTAGGGTTTACTACAACAATCATGCTATTGCTCATCCAATTCAAGGTTATTGTTCTATGGCTCATCTTCCAAGCACACATCAAGCTTTCCTATCTAAGATTGATCAGCAAAGAATTCCTACAACTTATGAAGAAGCTTGTATGAGTGATGTCTGGGTCAATGCAATGAAGGAGGAAATTGCATCTATGCTGAAGAATGGGACGTGGGACATGGTGAACCTACCAAGCAACAAGAAGGTTGTAGGCTGCCGGTGGGTGTATACTATCAAATACACAAGCTCGGGAGAGATTGAGAGGTACAAAGCAAGACTTGTTGCTAAGGGATGATGAAACCCTTCCCACGGACTACACACTCTGAGGCTGGTGGTTTGGATAGTCTTGGACCAGAATGGCCAAGTGATGGACGTGTAGGATACACCAAGGGATGCGGAAGGTCCTTTGTGCTGATTTTCTCTTCAGCCATGAGCGTTGGCTCACAATTGGCTAAGAGAGGTTGCATCGGAGATCCCTCTCCTAACAACCCAATACAATGTTCATCAGGAACAAGGGATTCAACAAGATTAAAGAGAATGGTTTTTATTAAAAATGCTGAATGATTATTACTCAGGACGTGAAGCCCTTTATATAGTCTTACAATGTGTGAAAAACTAGAAAGAAAGTAGAAAACTAGGCAAAGACTTTGTGTAAAAACTAGAATTATCGAAAACAGCAATGAAGACTAAGACTATTGACCAGAATTGAGTTCTCCTTTGAATGACCCTTGGCATGCCACGACCAGGACTTTCTTGCTGACTCTCTCTTGGTATTATTGATGAGAAAAAGGCCAGAAAGCTCTGATTATAAGGCTGGTCGAATTTTTCATGAAGCAGGCCCATAATGATCTTGTTATGAACTTCCCATGGGCTGAAACACTTCTTCCTGGGCCACTTGATCCAAAACAGCTTCAAATGGGTTCTTGGACTTGAAAGTCGTGGCTGGACCATCAGCAAGAGAGTTTGGATCCTTATCTTGGGCTTGGTTGCATAAAATGGCCTGGTCCATTTTGATCATTAGGCCACATTT
Organism: Moricandia arvensis; assembly: GCA_905132765.1. Lineage (NCBI taxonomy): Eukaryota > Viridiplantae > Streptophyta > Magnoliopsida > Brassicales > Brassicaceae > Moricandia > Moricandia arvensis. The sequence continues at coordinate 13,311 of CAJHQP010006119.1, read as the reverse complement.
CAGCTCAGTCCAAACCAGCTCTAGTGTCACTCTTTTTAGCTCAGCTTCAGCTCCTGGATCAGTGTCACTCCCGCTCACTTGATTATTCAGCTCATCATCACTCTTTTAAGCTGGTTTAGCTCGTCCTCATTCTTGTTTTCAGCTGGTATTCAACTCATCCAAGGTTGCATAGCTTCTCACGATCTAAAACTTCATGGATCATACCAATAAGGCTCATAAACAACCCATTAAGCCAAGCTATGATCAGTAGCTTAGCTGGTTCGTGCCTTGCTCTACTTTCCTTAACATAGATGCTGCTCAGGGTTACATCATCCCCTCCTCCTTTAAGAGGATTTGTCCTCAAATCCGAACCTCCTAGGATGACAGAACCGACCTGGTCTTGCTTCCAATGTGTTGTTACTTCAACCAAGATGTTGATTTTGCTCCTGTGAACACACGCATCTATTACTGGCTCAAATATGAAGTGTTGTAGCCCCTTGACATGTCTCAAATGCTCCACGAGGCTATGCTTGATCCAAATAATTGGTTTGATCAGAAACTCACAAACAAATGGTTCATGAAATGCACCTGAACTGCAAACCATTGTGTACTTCTTCTCGTGAGCAGCTTCTGATCCAATGCTAACCACTTCTTCAGCCATGTCTTGGACAGTCCAGAGATCACTCACGGCCTCTGAACCTTCCTCTTGATGCAGATGGTTGAACAAACAATCTTTCTGGTCAAGATTAACCAGTTTCGGTTCAGTTTCTCTAATCTCTTGAGTAGCAGTGACTGAGGTTAGCTGAGTGGCTGTCTCCTTTTGTTGATCCACCTCCTGGAACAGACACTTCCATTTCTCCAAGTTCTGTATCCTTGCTTCTTCTATGGTTGCATTAATCTGCACAAAAAGATTTGTTGACTCTGGTTCAGCAACTTTGATCTCTTGAATGGTAGTTACTGCTCCTTGCTTCTCTGGTTCTACTGATAGTTGTGAGGCTGGTGATGGACATGAGGCTGTAATATCTTGATGGATCTTCTCCTTAAAAGCACACAGCCATCTCTTCAGGCCATCATTTCGTTTCTTTTCAGATCTGGCTGATGGAGTCTCTATGATTGGATTAGATATTGGCTTTTGTTCTGCCTTCTTTGATCTGCTTTGCTTCACACCTTGTTGAGATGCCCTGATGTTGCTAGATTTTTCTTTTCTGGCTGGCCTAGGTCGTGCCCAAAATGAATCAGATGGACTTCTCAATCTCTTCAAATCAATTTGACCATAACTCTTGGCTACAAACCTTTTCTTCATTATTGTCTTCATTTCAAACCAACACCCAACTTGTGGCTCTCCAGTGCGTCTCCTAGTGTTAGCAACCTGATTCCACCAGTCAAGAGCATACCCACACAACCCAGTAACTGCAACACGAAACCGCTTCTCTGCTGTGTAGTTATGGCAGCCAAAGATTGTCTCCATCTCTCTTTCCCAATTGTTGTATGAATCTGGATCAAACTCTCCATGGAAGAATGGAACCTTTTTCTTTCCTCTCAGTGACTCTCTTGTTGCTTTGCGTTCAGCCTTCACTTCATGGTCTCTCTCCAGTCCAAAAGACACATATGATTGCTTAGAAGACGAAGAGTTAAGAATGGCTGGCTGTGAAGAACTCCGAACCTCAGAGTGGCTCTGATACCACTTGATGAAACCCTTCCCACGGACTACACACTCTGAGGCTGGTGGTTTGGATAGTCTTGGACCAGAATGGCCAAGTGATGGACGTGTAGGATACACCAAGGGATGCGGAAGGTCCTTTGTGCTGATTTTCTCTTCAGCCATGAGCGTTGGCTCACAATTGGCTAAGAGAGGTTGCATCGGAGATCCCTCTCCTAACAACCCAATACAATGTTCATCAGGAACAAGGGATTCAACAAGATTAAAGAGAATGGTTTTTATTAAAAATGCTGAATGATTATTACTCAGGACGTGAAGCCCTTTATATAGTCTTACAATGTGTGAAAAACTAGAAAGAAAGTAGAAAACTAGGCAAAGACTTTGTGTAAAAACTAGAATTATCGAAAACAGCAATGAAGACTAAGACTATTGACCAGAATTGAGTTCTCCTTTGAATGACCCTTGGCATGCCACGACCAGGACTTTCTTGCTGACTCTCTCTTGGTATTATTGATGAGAAAAAGGCCAGAAAGCTCTGATTATAAGGCTGGTCGAATTTTTCATGAAGCAGGCCCATAATGATCTTGTTATGAACTTCCCATGGGCTGAAACACTTCTTCCTGGGCCACTTGATCCAAAACAGCTTCAAATGGGTTCTTGGACTTGAAAGTCGTGGCTGGACCATCAGCAAGAGAGTTTGGATCCTTATCTTGGGCTTGGTTGCATAAAATGGCCTGGTCCATTTTGATCATTAGGCCACATTTCAGCTCAGTCCAAACCAGCTCTAGTGTCACTCTTTTTAGCTCAGCTTCAGCTCCTGGATCAGTGTCACTCCCGCTCACTTGATTATTCAGCTCATCATCACTCTTTTAAGCTGGTTTAGCTCGTCCTCATTCTTGTTTTCAGCTGGTATTCAACTCATCCAAGGTTGCATAGCTTCTCACGATCTAAAACTTCATGGATCATACCAATAAGGCTCATAAACAACCCATTAAGCCAAGCTATGATCAGTAGCTTAGCTGGTTCGTGCCTTGCTCTACTTTCCTTAACATAGATGCTGCTCAGGGTTACATCAAGGGATTTACTCAAAAATATGGAGAAGACTATAGGGAGACATTTGCCCCAGTTGCCAAGCTACATTCTGTAAGAGTTCTATTGTCCATAGCTACCAATCTATCATGGGATCTATGGCAAATGGATGTGAAGAATGCATTCTTGCAAGGAGACTTAGAAGAAGAAGTATACATGGTACCTCCTGAAGGCTTTCATGATGCAGCTGACAATACCAAAGTGTGTAAGCTCAAGAAGGCGATTTATGGACTCAAACAATCTCCTAGAGCATGGTACCAAAGGTTGAGTAGTTGCTTCATTGAAGATGGTTTTAAAAGATCTGAGGCGGATCATACCTTATTCACAATCAAAGGAGACAAAGGTATGGTGGTGGTATTGATCTATGTTGATGATATAATCATAACTGGTGATGATATAGATGGTGTTAAACACACTAAAGAGCTTCTGAAGGGAACCTTTGATATCAAGGATCTAGGGGAACTAAAATACTTTCTTGGGATTGAAGTATGCAAGCTTAATACTGGTATGTTTCTCTCCCAAAGAAAGTATGCCTTAGACCTTTTATCAGAGATAGGAAAGTTGGGGTCTAAGCCATGTAAAACTCCCATTGAAGAGAACTATAAAGATGAGCCTGAGGGGGAACCAGCTGCTGATGAGAAACAATATCAGAGAATGGTAGGAAAGCTGATCTATCTCACCATCACTAGACCTGACTTATGCTTTGCAGTGAATCAAGTGAGTCAACATATGCAAGCTCCAAACAGACATCATTGGAGAATGGTGGAAAGGATCTTGAGATACATCAAAGGCACACCTGGCAAAGGTATTTGGATGGGATGCAATTCAAATACTGATATTGTTGGCTATTGTGATGCTGATTGGGCAGGAGATAGGAATGATAGAAAGTCAACAACTGGGTATTGTACTTTTATTGGAGGCAATCTAGTAACCTGGAAGAGCAAAAAACAGAAGGTAATCTCAAGATCAAGTGCTGAAGCTGAATACAGAGCAATGGCAAGCATCACTGGAGAACTTGTATGGTTGAAGCATCTGCTTAAAGATCTTGGAGTTGAATCATCTCAACCAATTGTCTTACACTGTGATAATCAAGCGGCAATCCACATTGCATCTAATTCAGTATTCCATGAAAGAACAAAGCATATTGAAGTGGACTGCCACTATATCAGAGAAAAGGTTCAAGAAGGTGTGATCATTCCATCTTATGTGAAGAGCTCTGATCAGGTTGCTGACATCTTTACAAAGGCAACTTCATCAAAGGTGTGTGATGCTCTTCATTGCAAGATCGGCTTATTGGATCTCCACCAGCCAATCTTGAGGGGGAATGTTGAAAGAAAGCAAGCACACACCTCTTCACTGATATTGGGCTGTATAGCTGAGAAGGAGAATGAGTCCAAGAAGAGAAAGCTAAGTGATCCATTGGGCTGTAACCAAGAGAAGAGTAAAGAAACTGAAGAGTGTGAAGCCCAGGACGTGGCCCAACAAGCAGACAGCATACAAGTAAGCAAGCAAGCAGGTCATGAAGTCCAGGACGTGGCCCAACAAGCAGATAGAATGCAAGTAAGCAAGCAAGCAGGTCAAGAAAGTCAAAAACAGTGGCTAGATATTTTCTGCTCAGAATGCACCTCTTGTTTTCATCATTAGCTCATGGTTTTGGCCAGTGGTTTTGGCAAGTGGTTTTGGCTGTAGTTTTATCTATATAATTAAGTTGTACAATAATGTGTAACAATTAAGAAAAAGAGAGTTATTCAGAAATACTTCTTCTCTCTCAGTTTGCTTACTAAAACAGATTGCATACTCAGTTTGATCTGAAACTTGTTTGATCATACAAACAAGTTCTACTCGTTTTTACTCAAATCTTCACTTATACCCCACAGCAAAATGGTGTAGCTGAGAGGAAAAATCGACATCTAATGGAGGTGGCCAGAAGCATGATGTTTCACACCAATGTTCCCAAAAGGTTTTGGGGGGATGCTGTGATCACTTCTTGCTACCTAATCAACAGAATCCCTACTAAGATCCTCCAAGATGTCTCTCCTTATGAGGTACTAAACAAGACTTATCCATCTATTGACCATTTGCGTGTGTTTGGGTGTGTGTGCTTTGTCTTGATACCAGGTGAACTAAGAAACAAGCTTGAAGCTAAAAGTGTCAAAGCTATCTTCATTGGGTATTCACCAAACCAGAAAGGCTACAAATGCTATGTTCCAGAAACAAGAAAGGTTATGGTCTCTAGAGATGTGAAGTTCTTGGAATCAAGAGGCTTCTATGATGAGAAAAGTTGGGATAGCTTGAAGGATCTGTCTCAAGCTCCCTCAGATAGAGCAAACAACCTAAGGATACTGATGGAGAATCTGGGAATCAGTTTCTCAAACCCACAAGTGGCGCCTAACACAGCTTCTCCTTCAGCTGATACTGGACCAGAGGGTGAAGAAGCCACTCATCCTGATCCTGAGGGGGGAAATGATCATGAACCAGAACAACCACAAGGTTCACAAACTCATGATCAGGAGAGTGTACTACATGAACATGAAACTGCTCAAGTTCAAGATGAAGTAGAGCAGCAAGAAGTTCAAGAAGTTCAAGCTCAACCACTAAGGAGGAGTACAAGGTGGTACGGCCCTGGAATGGCTGTCTCTCCCTGGATCACTTGAAGGGGGCGTGGATGAATGATAGATGATGGAGATGGTCTTCTCCTTAGAGCTATGAGATGCTCTAAAGATGTTTAGCTACTCCTGAGACACAGGGGCGTCCTGCTTGATGTCTAGGATGGATCACAGAAGGTTTAACTCTTCCTTAGTGTGATTTAAAACTGCTCACCAACGTGAACAAGAATAGAGAAGTCTCCTAAGAGACAATTTGTTTGAGCCAAAGCTTAAGTTTATTGAATAATGGTTGATTGTTTACATGGAGGCTCGTGGCTACATAAATAAGAAAGAAGAAAACGAAATCCTAAGCTAAAAAAAACCCTAAACCTAAACCAAGTTGGTTTAGTCTAAACCTATTCCTAATTGGTTTACTAACCCTAAACCCAATTGCAATTGGTTTACACTTAATAAAAATCAAAAATAAACTTAAAATAAACCATATTAGACGTGCTTAATCTTCTTGGCCCAATCATATCCAAGATGGCTTGTCTTTCCACTTTTTGGGCCGATAAAGGCCTTTTTTGAACAACTCTTTCTTGGGCTCAATCCATCTTGTTTCTGCGACGACCAAGTACCTCCTTAAGCTCATTTGGATGATGAAAATACTCCTGATAATCCATTTCCAGCTCTGGTTCTTCATCTTCCATTTCCAACTCATTTCTCGGCCATGTCGGTTTGACTGGTCCATTTCTCGATCATGCCAGACCATCCATTTCATTTCCTGTCCAACCAGCTTCCTTCCATCATTTCCTTGGTCAATCAGGTTGAATACTAGACGTCCATGTTGGTCCATAGTCATTCCTATCTTTATAAAGGCCTCATCAAGGCCCATAACTTTCTGTCGGTCCAATACCTCATGAATAAGGCCAATAAGCTCTCCAGTAAGCCCATTAAGCTGTGCTATTGCCCATATTCTTTCTAATACGTTTATTGGCTTCCAGAGCATAGATTTGAAGCTGATCCAGGTCGCACCATTCCCTCTTCCTTTAAAAGGATTTGTCCTCAAATCCAGCTCTTCAAGGGTGAAAAGATGGTCGAATCTCAGCTTATTTGTTTCTCTTGGGAACATGGTGTTGTTAAAGCTCTTGTGCACGTTTATCTCCCCTCCAGGCTCAAACACAAAGCTTTGTAAATCCTTCACACGTCCTAGAGGCTTCACTGGACTCTGCTCATTACAAGTAACACTTAGAGCAAGCAATTTCTGCTCCTTGTTTAGTTCAGATCTCATTGCTTCTGATTGAGCTTCTCTCCACTGATACCAAACAAAAGCCTTGATCTTAGACTTCTGGAAACGTAATCTCAGCTTGGATAAACCAGAAACGAGCATTGGTTCTCTCTGTTCATGCAATAACCCTTTCAAGTCAAGCTTCAATGCGGCTGCTATTTGGATCAGATTGTTGTTAATGCTGTTATGCAAACACAAGCTTCCTCCTGGTTCGAAAACAAGGTGTTGCAGCCCCTTAAAAAACCTCAGGTGATCCACTAGGCTGATCTGAATCCATACAGGAGGTTTTGTTAGTAGATCACAAGAAAAAGATTCAATGATATCACCTTCTTCAACCATAGTTGTAAGTTGTAATTCATGAGCTTTAGGTGATCCATCAAGGACTCCTTCTTCAGCTTGGTTCAGAACATGCACGTGATCATATATAACTGATGATATCTCCTCTTGATTCAGGTGGGTGTCCCAGTTGTCTGCTTGACAAAGAGTGGTTGGTTCTGATTCAAACTCTTGTTCTATCTCACCCTGTTTTGCTGCAGTTTCTTCTTTCTTCTCTGCTGGTTCCTTCTGGCAACAACTTAGCTCATCATCTCTGGATTCTGGACGTGGGGCTGACATGTGTTGTGGGTTTTTCATCACAGCAGTGAGTGATTGATCTATCAGGTTCATGAGGTGTTTCTTGAGCTGTGGGCTTTGCAATTCATCAAGATATGCTTCATGTAGCTGCAGCTTTCTCTGTTCCTCACGACTATAGTAAGACTTTAGCTCATCTCTGGATGTCCTAGCACGTCCTTTAGCTTCTCTAGCTGTGCTTTGCATCCTTTCCAAATCACTTTGCCCATACCTCTTGGCTACAAACCGTTTCTTCATGACAATCTTCATCTCATACCAAGAAGAAATTTGTTGCTCTCCATATTGTCTCCTAGTGTTAGCTGTTTGATACCACCAGTCAAGTGCATATCCACATAATCCAGTAGTTGCTAGCTGAACCTGCTTCTCTGCTGTGCGTCTATGGCAGTTAAAGATTGAATCCATCTCCTTTTGCCATTCTAAGTATGTATCTGGATCAAACTCTCCATAGAAGGGTGGAATCTGTAAAACTTTTTCTCTTCTCTGCAACAACTCCTTTGTTGCTTTGCTCTCAGCCTTCTTCTCATTGTTTCTATTGATTCCAAAAGAATACATGGAAGATCTACTTGGTATTGGATAGATTTCGTGCTCCTAGGATAGATCTTCAAACCCTAACCTTCAAGTGGCTCTGATACCACTTGGTACGGCCCTGGAATGGCTGTCTCTCCCTGGATCACTTGAAGGGGGCGTGGATGAATGATAGATGATGGAGATGGTCTTCTCCTTAGAGCTATGAGATGCTCTAAAGATGTTTAGCTACTCCTGAGACACAGGGGCGTCCTGCTTGATGTCTAGGATGGATCACAGAAGGTTTAACTCTTCCTTAGTGTGATTTAAAACTGCTCACCAACGTGAACAAGAATAGAGAAGTCTCCTAAGAGACAATTTGTTTGAGCCAAAGCTTAAGTTTATTGAATAATGGTTGATTGTTTACATGGAGGCTCGTGGCTACATAAATAAGAAAGAAGAAAACGAAATCCTAAGCTAAAAAAAACCCTAAACCTAAACCAAGTTGGTTTAGTCTAAACCTATTCCTAATTGGTTTACTAACCCTAAACCCAATTGCAATTGGTTTACACTTAATAAAAATCAAAAATAAACTTAAAATAAACCATATTAGACGTGCTTAATCTTCTTGGCCCAATCATATCCAAGATGGCTTGTCTTTCCACTTTTTGGGCCGATAAAGGCCTTTTTCGAACAACTCTTTCTTGGGCTCAATCCATCTTGTTTCTGCGACGACCAAGTACCTCCTTAAGCTCATTTGGATGATGAAAATACTCCTGATAATCCATTTCCAGCTCTGGTTCTTCATCTTCCATTTCCAACTCATTTCTCGGCCATGTCGGTTTGACTGGTCCATTTCTCGATCATGCCAGACCATCCATTTCATTTCCTGTCCAACCAGCTTCCTTCCATCATTTCCTTGGTCAATCAGGTTGAATACTAGACGTCCATGTTGGTCCATAGTCATTCCTATCTTTATAAAGGCCTCATCAAGGCCCATAACTTTCTGTCGGTCCAATACCTCATGAATAAGGCCAATAAGCTCTCCAGTAAGCCCATTAAGCTGTGCTATTGCCCATATTCTTTCTAATACGTTTATTGGCTTCCAGAGCATAGATTTGAAGCTGATCCAGGTCGCACCACAAGGACAAGGAACCCTCCTTCAAACTGGAAGAACACAAGGGTCTACTACAACAGTCAAGCAGCAGCTCATCCAACATCAGCAGTGTGTTCCCTTGCAAGATTTCCACTTGAGCATCAAGCCTTTATCACTGGGTTAGATCAGGGATCTGTACCAAGGTCATATGAGGAAGCCATGGAGAACAAGGAATGGAGAGACTCTGTTGATGATGAAGCAAATGCCATGATCATCAATGATACCTGGTATGAAAGTGAACTCCCAAAAGGAAAGAAGGCAGTTTCAAGTAAATGGGTGTTCACCATCAAGTATCTACCAAATGGCAAGGAAGAGAGAAAGAAGTCAAGACTAGTGGCAAGAGGATTCACCCAGACCTATGGAGAAGACTATGTGGACACTTTTGCACCAGTAGCCAAACTTCATACAATCCGGATCATTCTCTCTATTGCAACCAACCTGGAATGGGAGTTGTGGCAGATGGATGTCAAGAATGCTTTCCTACAAGGAGAGTTAGAAGATGAGGTTTACATGCACCCACCTCCTGGCCTTGAGAAGCTGGTTAAACCTGGAAATGTCCTCAGACTCAAGAAGGCAATATATGGACTGAAGCAATCCCCAAGGGCGTGGTACCACAAGCTAAGCACCACCTTGAATGGAAGAGGCTTCAGGAAATCAGAGGCTGATCACACCTTGTTCACACTCCCCAGCCCAAAAGGAATTATGGTCATCTTGGTCTATGTAGATGGTATAATCATCACAGGCAGTGATCAAGAAGGTATCAAAGAAACCAAGGTATTCCTTAAGTCTGTATTTGATATTAAAGATTTAGGTGAACTCAAGTACTTCCTTGGGATTGAAGTATGCCGCTCTAAAGAGGGGCTCTTCTTGTCTCAAAGGAAGTACACACTTGATCTTTTAACTGAGGCAGGAAACCTTGGAGGAAGACAAGCCAAAACACCATTAGAAGAGGGCTACAAAGTATTGAGAGAGGGGGAGTTTGAAGACAAGCAGTATGGTGATGTGAAGCAGTATAGAAGGATGGTTGGAAAGCTCATCTACTTAACCATCATTAGGCCAGATATATGCTTTGCGGTGAACCAGGTTAGCCAACATATGCAGGCGCCTAAGGTCCATCATTGGAATATGGTGGAAAGGATCATGAGATACCTGAGGGAGGCGCCTGGTCAAGGAGTTTGGATGTCTTGCAATGGAAGCACAGAGATTGTAGGTTACTGTGATGCTGATTGGGCATGAGACAGAACTGATAGGAAATCAACAACTGGATATTGCACCTTCATTGGAGGTAACTTGGTAACTTGGAAGAGCAAGAAGCAGAAGATTGTGTCTTGGTCCAGTGCTAAAGCAGAATATAGGGCAATGAGGAAGCTCACCAGTGAGCTGATCTGGATCAGAAACCTTTTAAAGGACTTGGGTATAGAGGCCACAACCCCAATCACTATGCACTGTGACAACCAGGCAGCAATTCATATAGCATCCAACAGTGTGTTCCATGAAAGGACTAAGCACATTGAGGTGGATTGCCATAAGGTTAGACAAGCTGTGGAGCAGCAAATCATCTTGCCATGCTACACGAGAAGTGAAGATCAGTTGGCAGACATCTTCACCAAGGCAGCCAGCACCAAGGTTTGTGAGTTCATCCATTCAAAATTGGGACTCATAGACCTCACTTCTCACTAACTCTCCTTGCATGGAGACCTCTACTCTTTTTCCTTAATGTGTTTTTCTCCCACTGGGTTTTACACATTAAGGTTTTAATGAGGGAGGTTCTTCATGTATCCAAGCTTGACCAGTCCCTATGGTCAAGCTTGAGGGGGAGTATTGAGATGAAGAACCAGAAGAGATTGAGAGACACTGATCAGCATGGACAAAGTGGAGAAGGAACTTAGAGACTTGAGGAACAAGGCATTCCGTACAAGACTTGGAACTCAAGTCATCCAAGAGAAGACCTAGCTTGACTTGGAAGACAAGGCAAGTCTCACTCACTTGCCAACCTTACTCACGTGGGAGGAGTGCTCTCTGTACCAAGTTTGAATTCAAAATAGGAGAAATCACATGATTCAAATCAGGCAAGAGTGGACTGTTAGGAGAGGTCACTCTCAGCATCAGGAATCTCGACCAGAGAGGACCAGGACCACTTGCATTAGTTTATAGTTTCTCTTTTGTTTGTTTCTAAATGTCACTGTCCTCTCTCTCTCTATGGTTCCCTATAAAACAATGTAGTAGGCAGAATGAATTAATTAAGGAGAAAGAAACCTCCTCTTTACTTGTTTACTCTCTCTCTCTCTCTTCTCTCACGAAAATACTCTCCTCCTCTCTCTTTCATCAAGTGTTCTTCATGTTCTAGCTGTTCTTCAGCTCATTCTCTCTTAAACTCTCTTAAACTTACATCACTTTCACCCACAGAACCTCGGCCAGAGCATCTTTATTTTATTCATTTCCTTTTTGTCTGTTCAGAAGTGTACAGAAGGCATCTTGCCTATTTAAGTTACTTGTATGCAGTTTACACAAAGCAAGGAATAAAATCTCCTTCTCTATTCTCTCTTATTCTCTCGTGCAAACACTTCTCTCTCTCTCTCCTCTTGTTCTCGAATCAAACTCCCCTTTTCTCTTGTGTTCTTCATTCTGTTCTTAACAAAACTTACATGGTATCAGAGCCTTTTGGCTCCTAAACCTATTTTTTCTTCCGCAAAACTACTCTATTCTCTTCACTCTTTCTTTTCAACCGATCAGTTCTTGAGTTTCTTGAAGAACATCCTTTTATCCATCGGATAATAGCTCTGTTCTTGCGAGTTCTTCAACTGTTCTTCATCTTTGTTTGCTTCTTATTATCTTGAGACATAGAGAGATAGCTTGTTCCTATTTGTTTTCTGTCTAAACTCTTATCCAGAAACCAAATACTTTCCAGTTTTCTTTCAAAACCCTCAAGAACACCCTTTTACCCACTGGATAATAGCAACTCGAAATGGAGCAAAACAAGGCAGTGGTGATTCCAGTCACTCTTAAAGGAGTGAACTACCTTCTATGGTCAAGATTGATCAAGAATGCCCTTGGTGGAAGAGGTTTATGGTCTTATATCACTCCTGGTGAGGCGCCAAAACAAACCAGCCAAGGAGAAGATGGAAAGGAGATTGTGGTGGTAGATGAAGGCAAATGGAGTCAAGAGGACTTTATGGTGCTGAATATCATCCAGAGCTCACTTGATGGTCCCATAATGGAGGCATACTCTTACTGTGAAACCGCAAAGGAGTTGTGGGATACACTACAGAAGGTGTATGGTAACATATCCAACCTCAGTAGGGTCTTTGAAGTGAAGAAAGCTATCAACTGCTTGAACCAGGAAGACATGGACTTTAACCAACACTTTGGTAAGTTCAGAGCTCTCTGGGCAGAGCTGGAGATGTTGAGGCCATGTACCACTGACCCTACTACCCTGAATGAGAGGCGTGAGCAAGACAAAGTGTTTGGTCTACTCCTCACTCTCAACCCAGCTTACAACGACCTCATTAAGCATATTCTGAGGGCTGATAAGCTACCAAGTCTAGAAGAGGTGTGCTCCCAAATCCAGAAGGAACAAGGCTCAGTTGGTTTGTTTGGAGGAAAAGGAGAACTCAACTTAGCCAACAAGGCTGAGATAGTATCTGCAAACAAGGCCTTCTTCAAACCAGAAGATAGGAAGAAGTCAGTGACTTGTGATCATTGTAGGAAGGTCGGCCACATGAAGAACCAGTGCTGGATCCTTCACCCTCATCTCCGTCCTCCATCAAGATTCAACCAGGCTAGAGCACATGAGGCTATTCATCAGAATGTCCAGCCCACCATTCAACCGGTGCATCAACAGAATGGAGGGAGGGCCATCAACTCCACTGCTCACATTGCTGGAACATCTACTCAGCTTAACCAGGAGGACTCTCTAATCCGCAAGTCAGACATTGAGGCTCTCATAAAAGCCCTCAATGCCAACTCTGGTAACATCAGTAGTAATGTTCATAATGCTTTAAATACAATTCAGAACATATCTCAACCTGCTAGGCCATTGATCATAGATTCAGGGGCATCTCATCATATGATCAAAGATGCTAAACTGATTAGTAATGTTAAACCTGCTCTTGGAAATGTGATGATTGCAAATGGTGATAAGGTACCCATTGAGGGCATAGGGAACTTGAACTTGTTTGGTAGAGAGTCTAAAGCCTTATATATGCCTACATTTGCATCTAACTTGCTCTCAATTAAGAAAACGACTTCTGATCTTAATTGTCATGTGATTTTTAGTCCTAATGAAGTTCATTTTCAGGATAATGAGACAAGTAAGATGATTGGAAAGGGTGTAAGCAAAGGAGACCTCTATTTGCTTGAAGACACCAAGCTTAAATCAGATTTACCTTATGCTCTTAGTTCTGCTTCTGTTTTAGATTCT